>VZTX01010060.1:73563-107437 GCA_013400915.1 Pardalotus punctatus
CTCTTGTACTTCGAGCCGAGGGTGTCGCCTACATCCCCCTCACTTCTGCACAGGCCTACGGCTGCCACCTTCATGCCCCCAATGTGGGGGTCTCCAAACCTTCCAGGGCTTCCAGCCCTCGGCATCCCCCCCAACTCAGGGACGGCTGCTGTCCACCCGGGCACTCTTTCTGACCCCCCAGGTCATGCGGTTTGGCAAGAAGTAAACCTGGGGCACTTCCCGGCCAGTTTCCCACCTAATCCAGCTCTCTGGGCATCATGCCCCACGTTTGGGCAGCTTCTTACCTCAAGGATGGGGAACTATCATTAGGTATTCCTGTTTATTTGTTTCATTTTAGCTGATAGCTCCAAGCGGCTCTGGTGCTGCTTGGCCAACATCCAGTCTTCTGATGCGAGGCATCCTGGTTGCTCATAGCAGTGGCACCATGTGGCCGCCTGACTCCGAGAGCCACGGGAACACTACCCAAAACCATCTAAGGAACCCATCCTCACCAAGGCTACAAAGGAGACTCCCATGCTGGGATCAGAGCCTGCTCCCACATACAACACATCCCTCCCCAGCTCCTCAACCTGGGACCTGGGTCTCCCGAGAAGGAAGCCAGAGCAGGATAGCGTCCGATGGAGCTGCAGCAAATACCAGCTGCCTGCAAAGGACTGGAAGGACTCAGTGAACCCCACTTAGGTGATTCTTCCCACCAGTCCCTACTTCAGCCACTGAGGTGGAGAGACAGGACAAAGGAGTTGGGAAACCATCATTTCACAGCATAACTGCCCCCACTGTTAACTCTGGGCAATGACAATCATCACAACCAGGAAAGACTGGACTCTGAGCGTTGCTTAAGATACTGTCTTTAATCACTGAAATCACAACAGGCCAGCGGCTTCGTTCTGCTACCGGTCTTCATTCTTTATAAATACTTAACAGCACAGAAGAAAAGAGGGCTGTGTTCACAGGAGGCTACGGTTAGTTACACCAGCACAAATCCTAAAATACTCTCTCCTGGAGCTGAGCTTTGAAGGAAACATAAAATTAGTACCATTCAGTATCGTTAGCCAGGCTCTGGATTTGCTTTCCGGATCCAGAAAGCCAGAGCCCGGGTGTGTGTGCCCGAGTCCCTGCCCGGCCATGCACCGCAGACCTGCTGCGTGGGGACGAGGGCTGGCGCCGGCAGGGCTTGGAACTGCAGCCCAGCCATCCCTCTACCAGGGCCGCAGGGCATTGCTGCCTTTACAGGATTCTGTGCCATGTATTTGCACGTGGGGACAGTTTCTTCCCATCTCTTGTCATGTCTTGAGTGGGAAGCAGATGCATATTGCCACACCAACTTCTGGCTGCCCTGGCAGAAAGCAGGATAAAGATTTTTTATTGCTCAGGAAAGCTTCGCTTCTTAGGAAAAGGGTGGGTAAGCAGCTCCAGACTCTGTCTGGGCTCGTGACAGGAAGATGTTTGCCCAGTCAGCTTCAGCAAATACAGCCAGGGCCACTGCAGCCAGTGAGCAGCAAGACACAGAAATGGCAAAGAAAAATGAACGCACAAATGCTGTGCAATGATGAGAGATGCAACCCCCTTGCCAGCTTCTCCCAGTGGCACAGGTACTCACAGGATGGGGAAAGGGATGTGTATCTGGTCATAGCCCTTCCCTGCCAGCAGGTACTGACTGCAGGGGTATTTCCCAGTGATGAAGCCTGGGTCACCTTGTCCTTATATTCATGCACAGAAAGTTGCTTAAACTGCACCTACAAGCACTTGGCATGGGGCACAGAGGTGTGAAAGGCAGGTGTCTCACAGGCAGCACGTGCCACATGTCCATGTGCGTAGACACAACTGCACACATCACCCCAAAAGCAAGCCCATAGCAAGCAGTCAAGGCCCACATGGGACTTTTAAAAAAAAAAAAAAAAAAAGAAGAAAATCCTTTCCTTGGAATGGCCAGCCAGACCCCTATCAGCTCTTGGAAGCCCGGTTTCCCCCTTTCAAGGCTGCCACAGCACACCTGATTGCTGATGAAACTCTATCATTTCCAGACTAAGCAGCTATTCACTTTGTAGTTAAAAGGTCTACAAAAAAAAAAAAAAAAAAAGCTTTTAAACCTTGAAAGGCTGGGAAAACGTTTTAAAAGCCCCCAAATGAAATTCAGAAACTGAAGAACCACAGACCTTTTCAAACACTCCTCACCAGAGTGTTTGAAACTGCTGTTCCCTATGTTTTAACATCAGGGCAGTTTCCTAAATTGCTTTGATCACAGGTGTTTCTTACACTTTAAATTACACAAAAATGACTGCTGCTTCGGTAGCTGGGGCTTTCCCCCGGCTCTTATGCAAAAATCCCTATTTAAATGAGTTTCTGTATTCTAAGCAATAGAAATTTAACAACATGATCTGAATGAAAAAATCTTTTAAGCTCTGGTTCCTGAAAGCAGGCTTCAGGGAATTCACTTGAATAACTATTTGCATGAGAGTTACTCATTAACAGCACAATGGGACTTCCGAGGGTCCCTTACTCTAAAACCAGTCAGAAGAACTTGCTGGTGGAGGAATCAAAACGGACTTTCATAGCATGTTTTTTCATAGCATCTTAATAAATTAAAAAGCAACAAGGTTCATGTGAACAGCAAAACTCAATGTGTATCAGCCAGGAGATAGGTGGAATTTAATAAGTTTTTTGAAATTCTTCTGCCTCACACCTCCAGCTCCAGAGCTATTTTTCCCTTTGGGGGAGCTGCCTGAAGGCAGGCAGCAAGGGCAGAGGGTCAGAAGGAGCAGACGGTTCCCCTGTGCAGGATGCCCCTGCCTCCCCCCCATGCCAGACTCACTGTCCACTGCAGAGCTGGGGAGAAACTGGGGAAAATCAACAAGGATTCAGACACCCACAGCCTGGGGAGAAATAATACTGAGCTTAAATGAATTCGAACTCCCAAAGATAGAAGCAGTGCAAGTTAGCACACACAGGGGTGCAGGGCAGTGCAGTAAATGCTTTAGCTCCAAAACCACAAGCTCACAGGCTCCTTTTTCAACAGCTTCACACTGTCATTTCCAGCTCTTTGTAAATACAGGAGAGGAGAGTGCTAGCATTTAATAATTTATAGGGGACCTCAAAACTGGAAGTAGGGCAGCCTTCATTTCCCCAGTGCTGAGGGATACGGGATGGCTGACAGGAGTAAGAAGACACTGTGGGAGCAGAGGCCAAACTTCCTGGTGATGCAAAGAAGGCTACCACAAGACAGCTAGCCACTACCTGCCTGCTTGAGGCTTTCCAGGAAGGACAATTGTCCTTCTCCCCATCCCCTTCTCTCCTGCTTATTTTGAGGCTGTGGGGAAGTGTGCAAGAGTGAGACAGAGGTTTAAACTGCAGTTTAAAAAGAAAATACCAGTCCCACTAGTGTTTTTAGATCTTTACAAAATGAAGGCCAAAAAATGTGCACAAGGGCTTGCTCTGAAAAATCAAGAGGTAGCAAAAGCATGAGCTACATAGAGCAGCTGGTGTCTCAGAGACAGCAACAGGTGACCGAGGTTGGTGTTTCTTCGTCACTTTGGTATCTCATTGCCTTTGCTGCCAAAAGCAGCTCAGGGTGGGGAACCACGTGCCCAGGACTATCTGAATTATTTACTAGGGATTGTAAACTGGTGTTTTTTTCCATCTCACTCCCCTTCAGACAGTCCCAAGATTACAGTCACACCTTGAACACCCCCTCCCCACTCCAGCCTAGCTGTGCTGCAGGACACAAGCTGATGGGATACACTGGGGTGAGAGCACTGTGGGATCTCCCCTGGCTGTTGTTGCCCCGATCCATCTTGCTTGGATGCAGCACTGGTTATGTTTTGTGTCAGCTCCCATCCCTTCGTTAACCAGCATTTGGAGGCAAAATTTAAGGCTCTAGGGAAGCTCACATATTTGGGATCAGTTTTACCTCCTCTAAAATCACAGGTAAAACTCTCAGAAAATATATTTCACAGTGGTAAAATGCCCTCCCTTGAGCTTTCAGTCACTCACTGAGAGGCTGCATGGTCCCAGGCAAAATGGTGCCACAGAGCCAAGCTACACCAAAGCTCTGGATGGTTTCCAGGCAGGACCAGCCTCTAGCCCCAAGCTGTCATCCCCATCCAGATGAGCAGCAGAAATAGGCGGAGGCACTTCTGGCTGAATGGGGTAGAGGGCTGGAAGGTCAGCTAGCACCATGAAACTCCATGCCAAGCCAACTAAGCTCCTGAGGCTAGGGCAGTTTCACATTTCAGCCATGGCAAGATGATTTATTAGCACAGGCAGAGACAGGTAACTTGCTGCTACCTGGCACCTGTACTGCTCCAGATGTCTGTCTGTCGTTGCTGTCTGACTACATCAAGTGAAATTCAAGCTACATCCATGCTACTGGAAAAGAGGTTTGGTTAAACTGTAATGAGTTCTCAGCATGGGCATGTTTTGGGGGTCCCACTGCCACTGCTCAGCTAATTTATTGTAGCTTCCTAAAAAGATGTTCAAGAATGTCATCCCATTCTTTGCCAGTCAGAACCAAATTTTAGCACAGATACATGAAGATTTAACTAGTTTTCCATGCAAAATATTGGAAAGAGTAGTTAAGATCCCCAACTGCATCCAAGGCTTTATATTAAGAGCCTTTTCTTTAAAAGAAGTACCAGTACATGAGGGTCTGCACAGCTTTGGTAGGTGCAGAACATGCACTGCACGCACACCTATCACACATGTAACACATATGGGGGGAGCAGATTTCTTTGACTATAAAACAGTGGGGCAGGTCAAGAAAAGAAACAATTTGCCTTCCTGCTTTCTCAGCAGAATGGAAAGTAAGGGCCAAACTCTCTAACCCCTTGTTCAGATAAGCTCTTATTATTCATGGGAGCAAATAAATCTGTTTATGCCAACATCCACATCTGAGTTCAGGTTGTGGAGCTGGGCTCTAAATCCCTGTGTAACAAAGCCTTCATAACAATCTTGAATTCACTCCCTGAGCTCTAAATAAGCACCACTATGAAATGGCTTTGTGCTGGGTAAACACTATGGAAAGGAATAGCCAGGCTGAGGGCTGAGCTGTAAGGACAAACTGGAAAACTCAGGCAACTGTCTGTGTATGGAGAGCTTTTTTCCAAAGTGAGCTCTGCAAGCAAGAATGAGGATGGATTTCCACCGTGTCCACACTTTCAGCATCCCGACCTTTCCTTTCCAAATATGACTCACTGTTCAGACTCTGACACAGCAGACTGGCCCCTGTGTGTCCTGCTGACACACAAGCCTGGGCCCCAAGTCATTGCAGTAGCTTAGCCTAGCTTGTTCCAGTTTTTTGTTCTGTTTGAAATGGGATGTCGGCCTCCGGTTGCTAGACAGCATTTCCTGGTTTGTGCTTGGAGAGTTGGTGCTTTTACAGCCAGACTTGATACTGGAGTTCAGAGAATTAACTGAAAGGTCTGAGTGTGTAATTTTGCACAGACCTCTTTCTTTTCCTAAAAAATTAATAAAAAGAGAGGGTGTCTGAAAAACAGGTACTAATAGGTTGATGCCCTTCAGGGAACCTGATGAAATGTGCTTGTCAGTAAACAGCAGGCTGACAGGGTGTCCCTGGCAGGCAGGCAGGCAAGCCAGCCGCTGGCTTTTTAATTGTGCATGGCATGATCTGAGTTCATAGGCACGAGAGAAAATTGTGCTTTCACTGAAGAATCTTCCAAAATGAGCCCGGAAGAATCACCAGATGGCAGAAAAAGGCATGTAAAAATAAACTGATCAGTTTAGATAACATGCCACATTCTTGGTCAAGTAGACATGGTTTGATGCAGCTGAAACCCACAAGAATACAAACTTTGTGAATTCAGCAAAAGTCTCTCACATCCTTTTGCAGGAACGTTGCTGACTGATGAAAAATATGCACAGGAAATCGACTGAGGGTGGGGAGAGGGAGATCATGTAACAAGTCTTCTGTCCTGGTTTTCCAATGCTGGCCATGCTGACTAGTAGTGGTGCTGGTAGGCAGCTGCTGGGGTTGTGCCATTCTCTATGTGTTTCAGGTGACAGGAGTGACAAAGCAAATGTTCATCCAGTGGGTAGCAGCGATGCCCTTCTTCGTCATTCAGTTCCATCCCACAGTCCTGCAAAGAGAGGCCGTGCAAATTATCAGAGCTTGTGTTCATCTTCCAGTGGCAACTGGGGTCTGGCCTCCAGGAAGGTGATTTGCAACAAGGACAGAAGACACCCAGCCAACAGCTCCTTTTACTAATAAGTCCAGCACAAACCGTGAGAGGAAAAACATCTGACATAGGCATTTTGATGGGAAGCCTTGTACAAATTTGTCTGAAGTTTTATTGAATACACTTTATCTTGTGGTAAGGTGCAACCCTCTGTATTTTAAACATGCTCGTGTCTCCTTACACTCTCAGGTAGGATTCACCTCTTCACATTACAGCTGTACTGATGTGAAATCAGCCTGTGGAGTCAGGGCCTCTTTTCACTGTATGACAAGCACAGTGAGAAAAGACAACTATTTATTTTAATTCACAACAGTTGTATGGAGGCTTTCTGGGAAGCCCTGAGCAGAGACCAAGTGGTTTTTAAGAGCTGGCATCTCCTAGAATTTTTTGTTGTGCAGCCATATCCTTTCTCCAGCCCCAACGACACATTCATTTCCCATGAGTGTGAAGGTAATTTACACCCCACAGGATCAGTCACCACCTTAGCATTTTTGAACAATCTGACTTGGAAATCAGATACACTAAAGTGATCTGGAGCTCAAGGCTTCTGAAAGGCAGCAGCAATAGACCATACTAAGTCACCATGCTTCCTTCATTAACAAATGAACTGCCAAGTTTGAAAAGCAGCAATTAGCTCATTGCCTGCAACTTTATGGATAGCAAATGAAATTGCTGCAAAAACTTTTGTCCTCAATCTGGAAATTTCTCAGCCACTGATAAAAAGGGTCTCACACTGCAAGGTTTGAATTGCTCATCTACTGCTGCTGGAAGGCAGGAGATTTATTTCCATCTTAAAAATAATAGCAGTTATGATTACGAAATGCCCACTACCTGAGAAAGCTGACCTACCTCGCAATGATAACATTCCACATGGTAATCCTTGTCCATGGACACAACCCGAATGGTCTCATCAGACCCCTGTGAGCATTTGAGCAAAGCAGAAATTACAAAGGATTACAGCCGGATCAGACACATGCACTCTGTAGATTACTTCCTGCAACAAAATGAATGTTGAGGAAATGCATTTGGGCAGCTGGTTGGAGACCACAAATAAATCCTGCCACTTGCAGTTATTTTTACAGTAAAGGTTCATGATCAACTGACTGCAGATACCCTCTAAAATGTGACAGCAGAAATGTAAAAATGTTCTCTGGTTAACAGTAACATCTATGAGAAATCACAAATTAATGATTTGATAATTTCAACAGATCACGTTTTTCAGCATTTTAAATTACTTTTGCCCAAGATTCATTTCCTCCAAGTACTAAAATGAGTTAGTTCCAGAGTGGTCACACAGAGGTCATTCATGAATACCACCAGCATCTATTGACATAAAGGAAAATTACCCTGAACATAAAACTAGCAGCAGCCTAATCCTGCAGGAGATGAAAAGAGCAGCCTGGCCCGGAAGAATAAGCTTCATCATTGAACAAAAGAAGGGTCACATCTCAAGAACAGTGCACGAGCTTAGATCAAAGGGTTGCACTCCAGAAGAAGCGACCATCTCTCCTCACCCACAAGCACATTTGTCTTGACACAGGGTCAAGTGTGAAAGAGAGCAAGGCATGACACTCCTCCTCCCCCGAGGGGATACGGAATAAAAGGCTCTCACCTCGGAGGGCAGAATGGGAAGTCCACATGCTGCACATTTTGGAGCTAAAACTCTGGAAGAGCAATGAAAAATTCAAGGCAAGTTACAGATCAACATAAGAAGAGAGGCCTGTATGTTCTCAGTGATAACATGAAAAACTGTAGCTGTAAATAACTTATAAACAGGAAAGCTTTGTATGCTGAGATCATAAATTCATTTTAGCATTGATTTTAAGTAATGCTTGGCACACGTTGCTCAATCAGGCAAAAGGAGACCTTATATTTTACACTTAGTGCCAGAAAAAATACAAATTTCCCTATAAAATTCTTGGCTGATACTGAGAGATTTGGAAAAGAACATGATGAGGAACTGAGCAGCACTGTCCCCAGAAAAACACATCAAAAGAAGTGGCTGCCTTAGGGCAGGAAACTTCTGAGAAAATACCACATGACAGCATGGCTTCTTAAGGCATTATAACACAACAATTAATTAAATTAAATTGCAAGAAAATATGCATTATTTCAGAATAATGTTGGCATACAAGGTCACTAATCTTGGCAACAGGATTGTAACAACTCTAATCTTGGCACAACACAGAACAGTTCCAAGGGCTGCCTGAACAACACTTAATACTCTCCCTGCTCAGAAAATGGAGCAAGGACCAAAGTAAGCCAAAGGACACACAAAATGTATGCAGCTCTAATATCATAAGCACTATTTCTCACTCTCTCTGCTTTGCAGAAGGGGCAGCTGAAGCCTAGAGATTATTTGACTTCATCAGAGTTACACAGGAGTCAATGGCTGGATAAGAGGAGAGATGAATTTCTAGGGTCTAGCCCCCCATCTTCAAACTTCTAACCATGTCCCTGTTTTACTAATCTGCACTCCTAATGAGCTGAAAAGCTAAATTAGAGGCTTGTTGCTTGGAACATCTCTGCTGTTTATTTTGCCCTTACTTGTGGTAATCTCTGACACAGTAGATTTTGTTTTCAGAGTCTACAGTGAATGGCACACCGTCCAGACACTCATTGCAGATGACACATCGGAAGCAGCCCGGATGATATGATTTCCCTAGAGCCTGCAGGATCTGCAACAGACCAAGAGAGAGGAAAAATGCACATGAAAAGCCAATAAAGGTGACATTAATAAACACACAGCTTTACACCAGACAATGTTGCATATTCATCAGCAGGGCTGTGTCTTCCGCACCCCCCCCCCCCCCNTTCAACAGGAGGGCTTGTTTCCCCCCCCCCCCCCCCCCCCAAGTCTCATCTGAAAAATCAGTTAACAAGGATGGAAAGAGCAGCTGGAATCAATATATAACACCTGGTTCCAGAGAAATTAATTATTAGCATGGGTAAGAAAACAATTTAGAGACTAAGTCAAGATATTTAGCATGACAAAGGATAGAACTGACAGAATTTAAAGGAAAAAAAATTTCTGAAGTCAACTGGTAGAGAATACTTAGCAGCGAGATCACAAGGCAAGATATACTAGCTGAACAAAGGAAATGCATTTTTATATTCTTCATGAGAAGTTGAGAGTAATATTATTGCTAGGTTTTCATAATTCCTTAGACATTGAAGAGCTCTGTACTTGTTAGCCTGGCTTTCTAACTAGCACATATTGTGTTGAACTCAACAGCTGCATTTCACCTTTGGGGGCAGCAGTACCTGGAATACCATGGTCCATCAGCTGAGGGATCAGACTTCTAAGTAGGAAACAGCTTTTCTCATTGTAACGCTTTCCAGTGTAAGCAGGCAAACAAAGATAATTAATGATAAGCATTAGAAAATGCTGGGAGGCATGTTGTGAAACAGAAATTCCTAATTTCTTTGCCTCAGCTGTTGTCTTACACCACCAGCTACACCAGTCTCTCTCTGAACGTCCTATAACTGAATGCTGACCCCCTGAGCATCCACCACCCCGTGCACATTTGGAATGCGTGGTACCTGCTGTAGGCTAATCCTGCTTCACAGATCTGAACTGAGGTCTGGATGACACACTCAGGGTCAAACCTGTTCCCCAAAGTATCAGCACCCACAGAAAACAGCAAGAAAGTGACCTCATCCAGAAGACACATGGAAAACCACAGCTCGACCGCCGAAAAGAGAAGCTGAGAGAGCTGCAAGGGAGCACTGCAGAGCCATGGCCCTGCTGAGCAGGAAGCATCAACAGGATCACAAATACACTCCAGAGAAGCCTGAACAGGGATGAAAGAGCTGTAGGCTCTGCTGTTCAACACCCACTGAAAACAGGCAGAGCAATGTCTCTGCACTATGTACAGCAGGGTGCCAGCTTCACTTCCTTGAAAAAATCAACAAAAGGCTCAGTGGATTTTCTTTCTGATACCAGTTTCACACTAGGCAAACTACCAGATGGATACAGCATTGGATATGGATATATTTTGCTTTTGATGCATTCTTCTAAAAATCTGCAGGAGTTTTTTCTCCTAAAGCAATTCTCACTTACCATGTCCATTATCAAATGACCACAAATGAAACACCTGTCAGCTGACTGCTGGAAACCAGAATACTGCAAGGACAAAAAAGAATTCACTTAAAATTTCACAAGGCCACTCAAGCATAAACAACAGTGTACTGTGGGAGTGTTATTTGCATATTTATTATTGGTCCTTTTTCTATGCTCCTTACACAAACTAAACTTTACAATGCTTTTTCATTATATCAAGGTGTGGATGGGTCTCCAGAGGATATTCTATAAAGACACAAGACTGCCCAGTTTCAGAAAGAGTCCAAGTTCCTGTAACTTCCAAGTCCAAAATTTACATTTAATTTAAAGTATAAAAATAAATACCATAAATACACATGCAAATAAGGCAGTTACACTAGTAAGACTTACTACATGCTTATTTGACCACATGAATCTACAAGGCAGGAACCCACTTGTGTTTATCACATATTCACATCACAATGTATACATAGGCCTGGAAAGCCAACTTTTTCTTTGGTTACACAGTTATAATTCTATTGAAGCTTCTTTGAGGTCAGTGGTATTGTCCCAGCCCCCTGTTAGGACAGCAATCATGTTTGGCCTAGAGCAACTTTTTTGCTGCTTTTGTTGAGATCTATTGCTAAGGAACTGTCTGTCACATCCATGACATGCACCTCAGGCACAGCACATCATCTGTCTGAATGAAGCAAATGCAAACTTGGAAAATGAAATATTTTAGATGCATTTAAACCATCTTTTTATTGTCAGCCTGTGTCGAATATTCTGATGAGAAGAAAGAAGATTGACTTACTTCTCTCTGACAGAAATCACTAGGCTTCACCAATAAGGAGGCAGATAGAATCTTTTCAAATCTCATGGAAGGCTTAATCTACCAGGGCTCAGGGGCAGAAGGGTGGTGCTTTTTATCTGCACCAGCCAAGGAGAGGATTGTGGGGTTGCTTCATGCTGAGGTAAATTCACAAAAAATCCATTGAGGCCAACAGAAATACATCCATTAAGATGCCCGAGCAAACCTAGTCCACTGAAAAGGGAAATTCCCTCATTCATTCTTCCACAGCCATTTATCTTGCTCCTGCCTCCACAATATGGTTACAGAAACAATGCTTTGAAGGAGCCATCACAAGAGATTATGGCTTGAACTAGGGACACTGTGCCACAAAACTGTAGCCTCTCACTCAATTACTTCCAGCACTACATGTGGGCTGCCACCATGGCTGGGGCTGGCTCTGGGTAAATGTTGGAGCAGAAGGGCCAGGCAGAATGCTGGACCAGAAGTGTGTGAAACACAGGCAAAACTGATGGGCAGAAGGGCTGTGTGTCTGCTGGCAACACTGAGATGCCTATTACAAGAGTCAATTGGGTGCTTACCAGGAAGTCTTCTTCACAGAACACTTTTCCATTGACAAAATAAAAGGCTTTTCCTCTCAGCTTTCGACCTAAGGAAAAGACCACAGAGATAAGAAAAAGATCAGCAGAGAGCAGGGAGAAAACAGGAGCAAAACCTGGCTGCTGAGAACAAACAACAATTAAGACATCCAAGGACAGCTCCCCCAGAGCTGGAAAAGAGCACTCAACCCCAGCATGAGTCTTCCCAGACTCCCACCCGCCAAACTGTCTTCCACTGGTGGTTGCTGATGAATGCCAGTTGGTGGATCTGCACAGAAGTCCCACCTCTGGGTAGGAGGCGGTATCTTTGCAAGCCTGGACCACTTCCTGGCAGATTACCATGTGTTGTAACTCTGGGAAGAGTGAGTGAGGATACACTGACTCACGGTGGAAAACACCCCAGGAAAGGAGCAAAGAGGAAAGAAGAAAGGCCATAGAGAGAGCGACCCACACTTGACCTGATTCCTTAAAATGTCTCAACCTTGCTCTTTCACTGTGAGCAGCAGCTGCCAGATAAGGCACTGCAATACCTGAGCACCTGCTCTGCCCCCAGCAGAGTGCAACACCAGAGCACTCAATACGCTGCTCTGCTACCTACCAGCATATTTGTTACTGCAGCTGCCAACAAAAAGCTTTGATTTTCTTCAAAAAACTTTTTTATAAAATCTGAATGTCATAATCAAGGCAAGATGACTAAGTTTTTCCAAGAAAGAACTCTACATATGGAGAAGATTTGTATTTACTGCAGCTTTTGTGTTTATGCTTCTCATTCACCGTCTGTTTTCAGTTCCACATAATTATGGCAATGTTTGCTCATGCTGCCACCACTCCTCAACACCCTGCCTTCCCCCAAGAAACAAGGGATACGTTTTGTTTGTTAATAAAAAGGTGATCCTGTCTCTTTGCAGCCTGGTTTCCCATTGAGCCCAGGGTTTAAAATGCAAGACTGGAATGCTTCTGCACCGGAGCCCCAAGCCTGGAGACAGTGGCCAGGGCAGGGGGAGCAGGACCTGCTGCAGGCTGGTTTTGAACACCTACCAGACACTGCCGGAAGGAAATTGGGTCTGAGACACTGGCGCCCAGAAGCCTCCTGTTTGACATACTGAATGTGGTCACAATCACTAAAAAAATTATTATGATCTGGGGGTCATATCTTGGTGCTTTATGGAATGCACCTACCTGGCAGCCTTCAGGGAAGAACTATGCTGGCTGCAAAGCTTTAGGAAAAGGAGGAAGCCAAGTAAACCCACTTCAAGAAACGACAATCTTTATAGTCTCCTGCATACGCCAGAGGGCACCCTCGGGCCGGGAAACAACTCCTGCTGTCCCTTTCTTCCTCTGCAGCTCTCAGCTTCTCCCTGCCCACTTCCGGGATGGACTTCTCCCAGTGAGGCGAGGAAGCACTTTCTCATCACATAATTGGGAATGCAAAATGCAGGAAAATCTCACTTTCCCAGGCTACACTGGGAACTGTCCTGGTGGAGCAACTTGCGAAATGGAGATGCTCCAGGGAAGCTCTAAAGTTTTGACAGTGAATTGAGCCAGATCAGCATTTCACCAGCCCTTGGTGCCCTGCCCAGGTCTCAGGCAGTGAGGCAGGTGGAGGACAGGGCAGTGTGTTTTCTCAAGGAATAAGCCCCGCTTTCAGGTGCAGGAGCTTCGCAGTTAAACTGTGGGTGTTGCTCAGCCCTGTGTTTACTGGACCAGTGAAGAAGCCAAAAGCACATGGCCCCATCACACTCACTGTCCCCCATTCTCTTCTAATCCCTGCTAGGGACAACCATGGAATCTGGAGGTCAGTGATGACCCAGGGCACCAGCCCACCCTTGCACCAGGGCAAACAATCGATAGGACATGGAAGAAAACCTGACAAACCTGAAAGCATCCCACTGATTTTTCTCATCTGCCCCAATGTTGCCAAGGTTGCTGAAACCAAAACGGGACCCAGAGCTCAAAATAGAAACTGTCTAATTGGGGACATGTAATCTTTATGGCTTCTAACCCAGGGTGTGTATTTGCATGATAACCCCACCATGTATAATCTTTGTGGCTCATAAACCAGGGTGTGTATTTGCATGATTCGCAGGCACTGTGTGCCTGCCTGTCCCCAGGTAAGCCTGGCATGCTCACTAGCAGCTCTAGAGTCACAGTTTCTGAGGAGGGATGGGAGAGGCATGGGGATACCTGAGACTTGCAGAACCCTTGTCAAGGGTAGTCCTAAGCAAATTAACAACAAGCCTAATGCAGCAAGAAATACTCTTGAAAATCTCCCACTGACTGAAATACAGCATTAGGATTTGGCACTCCTAAAAATGAAAAGCAAACAAAAACATTTAACTTTGGTTTTAAATTACACAGCAGTGAGGGCTCCAGTTCAGTGCAATGGGCAAGAGCCCAAGTGACTTTCCACCTCCATGCAATGTGTCTGCTTAAAGACAAGCTGACAGTGATGAGGCAAAACATACACATGGGGCCATGCAATGAGGAAATGCTTCTTTGGATGAAGGCCCTGGCCTGGTGCACAAGCAGCAGCCATTCCAGCAGAAGGGATGAGGTTTGGATCGCTGCCACAATGTCATTCTTCCATGGTGACAAAAAAAGCATTAACCAGCCATTCTGCACCCAGTGTATTTTTAACACCATGACATTAGCAGGTTAAGATTGATGGCAACAGACCTTCAGTGAAGGTGCCACAGCCAGTGTGCTATGTCTGGCCTTTTGCTGCAAGCTCATTCAGTAGAGGGATAAACCCCTTTATAAAAGATTTATAATTTTGCCATTGGCATTACATGAGTCCCTGAAGAAGAACTGCTGACACCAAGAGCACTTTGAAGCAGGACAGGGATTATTTAATTACTTTTTTTAGGGAAGAGGTAAGCATTTTAACTATTTTTAGTTCCTCCCCACGACTCTCTTTAAGTTCCTGGCAGAAATGTAAAAGGAAATTAGCAAAAACTATGAGTGACCAGGTTCTCCTGCAGCCAATGTGGGAGTGGTGCATGCAAACACAGCCCATTTATTCCGCTGCTGCTCTCAGCTTCTCCCTGCCCACTTCTGGGATGGACTTCTCCCAATGTCTCTTTGAGATGAGGAAGTACTTTCTTGTCATACGATTGGGAAGGCAAGATGCAGGAAAAGCTCACTTCCCCAGGCTGGGCTGGGGACTGTCCCGGTGGAACTGGGAAATGCCTGTTCTGGCTGCGGCTACACCAGTAAAAGAAACAGCACTGGGACTGCCCCACAGTGCAGAGCAGGGTGGCAGTGGCTTCTGTCCCTGTGCTGAGCTCCCTGCCATGGGACAGTACCTTATACTAAACCAGTCCCTCCCAGAAGTGATACCCAAGACTGCCTGCAGAGGCTGGCACGTTTCACTTGAGCATGGAGATGCTGTTCTATTTTCACCAAAAGGAAGGATTGAGAAGTTAAATGGCATATAAGGAATCACATATTGATAACTGCCTACTTGCAATATACATCATGAGATATCCTTTGATAAACCCAGGAATATTAATGTGTCGCTTGCTGCTTTCAGCATCAATTGCCCTCCTATGAGTCTTATGCTGCCAGCTCCTGACTGTATTTCACTTTCACTTCACCCTGAATTTAGCTAGTGTTGCAGCTGAAAAAAATCAGACAATCAAAACTTTGGCATTTCAACCTTACCGTCTTCACTTGTTGTTACAAGGTATCTTGTTCATCTCTCTAACAGGAAGTTTCAGCCCTAAGCTTTTATTACTGCTCATCCCTAACACATCTGTCTAATCTGTTTAGCTGTGGGACCTTCAGGATGACCTCGAGGTCATTTCAGTAGCAATTTCAAAATATTTCAAGCTTAGTCACTAGTGCCTTTGTGCTAAAATAAACACACTTTGCTTAGCAGCTGATAATAGGCATACCAGCAGACTACACTCCCAGGATGCCAGTGCTTTTGTCCACCATTTTCTCAAATGATGGTTCTCTCCTTTTGAAGTTCATACAGAGGGAATTTTACCAGGGACTTGCAATGTCCCTGGCAAGGAGGATCCTGGGAGATGCATCATTTGCTTGCTGGGGAGTTGGACTCAACTTTCCTTTTGAAGTTGCTTTTCCATTATTTAGTAAAAGGACAATGGGGTCACAAACCCACATTCAAAAACAAGAGATAGTTCACCAATGCATACAATAGTACAGGGCCATGTCTGGATCTCAGGGCTCTCTGGGGATGCATGACCAGGATTGCTGCATTGCTGGGCAGGCAGTGTGTGGACCTCACTTATCACTTATCTAAACACCATGGAAGTCCCTGTGGTATCTGCACAGCAGATGGGCAAAAATCACTGCTGACTGGCAGCTGCTCCTGGGTCCCTTCCACGCTGACAGCCCTGGGCCTCTGCCATTACAAAAACCAGTGCTTTTTAGAGTAAAATAAATTTGGATATGTGATTACTGATGGCAGGTTAAATTAAAAGGATTTTATTTTCTGGATTCATTGGATGTAACCTTCTGACACTGTAGTGGGACAGCAGGTTGGAAACACCATCAGCCTGGCTGCTAAGGATTGAAGGAAGCTCTACTCAGTCCTGGGTGGCTCTGGCTCAAGCTGCAGTCCTTTCCCCAGTTTTCATTCTCCCCATGTAAATCTGCGAAGAGATTTGGATTAAAGAACCTACTTGATCCATGCAAACCCTTCAGGCAGTAAAATGGGTGCAGGCAGAGCCCAAGGACCTTGGCTCCTCCCAAACATTCAAAAGTTGCTGTTGCTCACAGCACGTAAGCCCCCCAGTCCCCAGACAGGGCGTGTGTTTTGGAAGCCCTCCATGGACACTCTGCTGACAGGCAGTACAGTGTCCTTCCATGTGCAGCACACTAAGTCAGGCAGCAGAGAGCTCTGCTTAATTTCTGCCATCTGTCCCACTTCTGTTGGCCACCATTAAAGCTGGATGCAGCACTGAGGCTGACAGAGAAGTGTCAATATTTCCAATCTGCTCTAGAACTGGGCCTGCATGAAAGGGTCACTTCAATGCCTGTACATCCTCCAAATCAGGTAAACAGCAGACATCCCAGGACAGACCCAAGACCCAAGGTCTTGGTGAAATCATGAGAAGGAGGACAGGATATCTCTGAGAAGAAACTGTGCTAGGACACAGTAACTCTATCACCATGTAAGATGTTCAGTCTCTCTCAGCTACACCAGCTGTATGGTAAGATTGCAAAACATAACCTCTGTGCTCTCACCATACATTTGAGGCAATAGCAAAAAAACCCAACCAAAACAAAACCCAAGCAAAAAGCCCCTCAAAACTCTGAGAGAATGATCTGATGCCTGAAAGCCAAAAACATGGTTTGGCATATATAAGAAAGGCCAGCAAGAAAGGTCAGCAGCCTCTAACAGCAACACAACCATAGGTGAGGGCAGAAACGGATCCTCAGAGGGAACTGTGAAACCACAGCACACCACACAACTGAGCAACACCTCTCTTTTGCTGATGGCAAACCATTGCAAGAAGATATTTGGGAGTTCTTTTTAGAGAAAACCCTTAGAAGCTTCAAAATTCAGACATAAAATACAGTCATCCTCAGACAAAGCAGCACTATGATCCAGGTAGTCCCTGCTGGGTTTTCATCCCAGTGCTCAACTACTCTGCATCACTCTGGAGACTGCTGCCCTTTTCCCCAAAGTGCACCAAAACCAGGTGGCTGTCAAGAGCTGGCCTCCCACCCTGTCACCCAGTGACTCATTGAAACACACAGAGCCTCACAGGAGGAAGGAGGGGGAGGCAACCTCTGTGACCCCAGCGAATGTAACTGTGCATTCAAACTACGTGAGAGAGTAATATTTAAATTTCTCTAGTTATGAAGGGGCCTCAGTGCTTACTGAGACACTACTCAAATACTACTCACAGGTAAGATGTTGTAAGAAACCCTCTAAAATCTTTACAGCACGATTAATCCTATGCCTGTTCTTAACAGAAAACAGTACTTGGAAGATGACATTATAAAATAAAAAGACCATAAAGACTGGAAATTTATTCCACTAAAGATTTCAACCTTTTTTCCCTCACATTGTCCTAATGATTTCAGCTTTCAGCCAGCCCTAAAACACACGCAACTGACAGAAACCACTATTACATTGATAAAACCCTGACTGCATCCCCTTGTGTGAGCTGAACATCTGCACCTTTCCATCAACGATATCTACTGAGGACACCTGATCCATGCCAAAGTCCCCTACAGCTCAGACCTCAAATCATTAGTGCCCTGAAATCTGACCAGGAGAGGAACAAGTACTGTCACCTTACTGTAAAATCTGCCCTGGCTTTTCTCATCTATAACAAGCACTTCCTGTGACAAAAAACAAGTGATTTTTCACCAGTGAGCTGAGACTGAAGACAAAAAGTCATCAAGAACATAACAGCAGCTTAGACTGAAGCAGAAAAATGCACTGATGAATTGCCTGTCCCCTAAACTGTAAATCCAGGCACACCTGAATATTTTCTGACATGACTTTTTCTAAAAAAATTATATTGTTTACTATGCAGACTCTGGCATGATAATTTTATTGAGGGGATGCTGAGGATGGATTACTGACAATGTTTTGCACTCTCCACTATGAAGATTTGCACATTTCTCAAGTGAGTTGATTGGTGTGGTGGGTTTTTATTCAATTATCGGCAGTAAATTCTGCCTCCACTAGATGAGATGGCAGTTTCGGTATCTGAAGATAACCACACACATACATGTGGCTGCAGGGAAATCCGCTTGGCAAGGCTGGCTATCCTGCTGTCTGGGATTAAGTCACAAGGGCAGAAAAGGTGACTTTCTACTTGTAAAGTTACTTAACGGTGCCAATAAAAACCATGGCCTTCTTGTTCTAGGAGTTACATACCAATACTGGACATGTTTATTCAACACAATTGGCCCAAAGACACCAAGAGCTGCATTGCTCTATGCAGCCAAGCTTTATAATCACTGCAGCAAGACTAATTAGCCCAAGCAGAGGACTATGCTTGCATAAAATACTTCTTTGATAGCTTAGCTACCTAGTTTAGTAAATGACCCTTGATACCTCCAAACACAACTATGTTGTGAAATATTAAATAAAAAGTATATATATTCAGAGGGTGGCAAGAGACAGCCAGCTCGTGTGTTTTCAAAGTCTGTCACTGGAACAACAGCCTGTTAACCCCTACACTGACACCAGCATTAATGTGAGCTTGCAAAAAGAGAAAAGAAAAATAAAGTAATGCAGTGACGCTGAGATATCAAAGATGGAATTCTGTAATCTAGCAAACATGCAATGTTTCCAACTCTTGGCAGTAAGGGGCCAAAATCTGTTCCTCACTTTGGCCCTCATATTGTAGTTCAACATCAAACCCTCCTTCAAATCACCTTGCAATCAGTTCTTTCTTTCTGACTTCCTTCCTTGCCTACTTATTTCCTTCACAGCCATCTCTAACACTCCCCTTGCACTTTTTTAGCATTCAGATTTCCTCTGAGGACTAAGTGGCTTAAGTACAAGACCCTTATGCTCTAAATTACACTGCTAGCAGAGCTAAAAAGGTCTGTGTTCCAGGCAACCTGTGGCATTTGGATATAAGCCTGGCTGAATCCTCGAGAAAACACTAAAACTAACACAGCAGGTTAGAGTGATGCTGTCTAGTTAAATGTATATCATTTATAAGATCTCCTTACTACCTAAATAGTAAATATCAACATCTGGAGACACATGTATTTTTTATGTTCTGAGGAGGTATAAAGCAGATTAATTTAAATGGTTAATGTGTAACAAACCATTTGATAGCTACACCTGTTTGTCCAACAAACTACAAAAAAACCCCCCAAACCCCAGGGCAGAAACACCAACCTTGAGCTTGCAGGAAATAGCTCTAGGAGTTTTGAGGCCTTTTTTTTAAACCTACTTTTGTGGCCCTCCTGTAAAGCAAATATAATTTATAACTAATCCTGTAGAAAGAGCCTGAAGTTTTTTTCCTCTCCCTCTCTGCAAAAGGCTGCCTTGTTTGTGCCTCTGCCCTGTAACAAACAAGAAGATAAATGAGACATTTATGCCAAAGTAATAGTTCTAAATCTGTTGTTTTGACCTCTAAGCCAAATTTTCTGCATTACATGCCACTGGCTCAGATAAGACAGTACATTTTTTTCCTGCCAACTGAACCCTGTAACGTATATGCAGCCCTGTTCAACAAACTGCTCTATTATTTATCTCTGAACATATGTGTATTGGGAAGCAGAGGGTGAAGGAAATTTGGCACTGTGAGGTATCACCCCCCACATAACCCCTTGCTTCTTAGACCCTCTTGATTTTCTCTGTCGGGGAAACCAATGCACATCTGGACACAAGTCCAGCTAGGAGCAAAATCAGAAATCCTTGCTAAAATAAAAACAGCAGGACAGTGGTTATAAATATCTGGAGGACAATATGCTTTACCTTAATAGGTAATTTTGTATATTTTATTTATTGGAGTGGGGGATATTCAGTGTTCCATCAGAGCAGGAATTTTAGGATTGAAATCATAAGCAACCTTGACTTCTCAAACTCAAGTTTGTACTGGATGGTGTCCAAGATGAATTCCACTTGACCTTAAAAGCACTACTTATTTTTCAACTAGAAATCAGAGTTTCCACATAGGCTGCTCAAGATGTGCTCTGCAGCTAGAGAGACACCACCATCCAAATAAATATTTACTTTTTTGGCAGATAAAATAGTCTCACCACATTTACTGCTGTGACACAGGTGGCAGAAAGCCTGCAGAAGGGCATGTGTCCTGTCTGGGTGAACGACAGAGCTGTGTGCCCTTTATCCCCATAGCAGCTGATGGTCTGTGGGGCTGGGAAATGACTTTGGGCTGCAAAAGGGGGGATTCCCCCCAGGTAGGTTTCCTCCCTGAGCACAGGGCAGGATGGCATGTACATCCCCAGGCAGCACCAGTCAGGGAGCCACAGCACAGAGGTTTGATGAATCAGAAGTCAGCTCAGCACAGACCAGGCAGCAAAGCCCCAGAGCAAGCCACTGGTGCACAAAGGCCCCACAGACTGCAGGGGCAGTGCAGGAAATCACCCCCTGCACTGAAAGGTTTCTTGCAAACCTCGCTGCTCATAGAGGTCTGTGCACATGAGAGAAAACACCACCGCTGTGGAGGCCTCCCTCCAGCACCACTCTTTTCGGAGTGCTGGGAATCCCGTGTCACCACACACCTTCCCCTCCATCCATCCATGCCAGCTGCCACTGCCTGCAGTTTCCATTTTAGTATGACTACTGCCACAACGGGAAGGACTTGAACTTTCATGACTCTCTCCTAAATGTAACAAGCTGAATTAGGCTCTCACTTATATGCCCATGTCTTGCATTCCCCTTTTTTATCTTGTATTAGAATACAGTATTTTCTACTGAGGAAAACATCATTATTGCTCCCACACTCCTTTCTTTCCCCCCTCCCCATCATATTCACTAGCCTGATTTTTTAATTTTTCTTTCAGTTTGAAACCCTTTGCCCCAACACACCTACTCAGCACATTTCTCAGTTACAGCCTGGGTAAGAGAGAAAATGGGCTTCATTTTACTAAACTTGGCTTCTTTCCATCATTCAAAGTCTCACCTGACATCCACACCTTTTCATCTTGCACTGGAAACTTTTGGAAAGGGTTGACTTTTAGAATAAGCAGCAAATAGCTATTCTTTCAACCCTCACCAACTCAGCTCATTAGAAATGGGATTAAGCTAATTTTTAACCAAACACAGACAAACAGACGTAACCACGGATACCTCTGCAACCACAAGCACCTTTCCAGTGCTGGTCTCCAAATAAAGTTTGTAAAATTCATTTTAAAAGGAGAATCAAAAGTGTTTCTTCCTAAAGCACCAGTTGCATGGTAGTAATTTTAGAAATTCAAGACAGCTCAAACCTGCTGCTGGATTATTTTTAACAGGAGCTTTGGGTACAAGGGCAGTTCAGAGACTGCCTGGCCCTAGAGGGCAAGAGCTAACTGAAGCAAAGCCCTGGTTGCAGTCAGGAATCCTCTCCATGGGAGAAGATTAATTAATTTCAAATTAATCTGTAAGAGAGGACAGAAGAGTGAGCTGCTGACTTCTGAGCCTCTAGGAAACTACCACTATACGCAAAAACCACTTTCTCTTTCCAGTTTTCCCATTTTCGGTCAGATGAAGGTGAAATGCTCTACTTATAACATAGGTGAGGCAGGGCAGCTGGTGTTGGACAGCTGGGAAATGGGCATAATTCAAGGCTCAGCTATTATTAAAAAGCATACACATCTTTCTATATTTATTCTCACTTTACAGCTCCACATCTTTCTATATTTATTCTCACTTTACAGCTCCAAATAAAACACATGCAGTCCTGATGAGTTTAGAACTCTAAATACAACTCAGGAGGAAAAACCCTAAGCCTCATCTGGGAAAACCAAACTCATATATACAAAAGCAGCAGAAGATTATTATTTTTTCTGCCACCACATATACAGCTACACTTCTAAAAATATGCTACTAGCGCTGGAGCTAAACATAACAAAATAGAAAAAACACTGTCTTACAAGCACAGCTACAATTTAAAGTCAAGTGGCCTGTTCTTCACTCCAGTTCCATCAAGGACCTCCTCAAAAAGCTGCTTAGGAGGATCCATATATTGCTGTACACCCCAGCAAGCTCCAGATGTGGGTCTGACAAGCGACCCACAGAGACCTCAGCAGGGCCAGCAGAACTATTTACTCTGCTTCTTGGGTAGATTTCACAGGGCTCATCATCACTGCTCCCAGCCTGATACCTCTGCAGAGTAACCAGTTCCCTCCCTGCAAAAACCATAAACCAAGCTGGCAGAGACATGCCCCTCATTTTGGGGCACAGCTGCATTTCTCTGGAGAAAAAACAATCAAGATGGGTAACCTTGGTCACTCATGCACTTAGATGCTTTGATTGGAAGTCTTTCAGAAAGACAAAATTATTTTAGCAAGTAAAAGATAATACATACAGTGAAAACACTCACTGGACTTACCATGCAGTAGCTCCATCTGAAAAGTAAAGCCTGATGAGACAAAAAACATGCCAGCTAACGCATACTCACTGCCACTTTGAAAAAATACTCTTGTAAGTAAGAAAACGTGGCTATAACATGAGGGGCAGAGGAATGAAAACAACCATCCCCCATGGTAGAAGGCAGGGGCCCGGCACAATCCAAAATATCTTTTCTACATGCCTTGCAACAATCCATTCAAAAACAAACAGCAAGCATCACCACCACCAAGTCATATGGCTGCAGCAGACTCCAGCTGGCAGATAGTTTAATAACTGCTTTCTTTTTTCCCCCCTTTACACCAGAAAAATGTTAAGTCCAAAGAGTTTGCTGCAGGGCCTTGCACCAGCATCAGACCAGGCCATGGATACTCACTGCAGGCTCCACAGGTGAAGCAGCTGTCATGGTAGAGGTTGCCCATGGCCTGGCAAGCCTGGTTTGCTCCATACACGCCCTTGCTGCACTTCACACAGGTACCTGGAAGAGAGAAGAGGGAGACAGGGGTCACAAATGGGACCCAAGGGGGTGGCTGGGGTCACTGGTTGGGTGACAACCCATGCAGCTTGTCATGGCGGCTCAACAGCTTAGGACCATGTGGTTCACTCAAGCCACAAGGTGTAGGTGACATCACCATCATCTGCCCTGAGAGATGCTATTAACAGTGGTCACAACAGTCATCAAACGTCCACGGTGAAAGACATTTGCAAAAAAATAAACTGCACAAGAACAGTCCTGTCTGGGTATCATGACATCTCCTTCCTTCTCCCATCCTTCCCGACAACCTTTATGTACATCTAAAACTGTTTAAGGCTGCTCACAAAAGCAGTGAGTATTAGTAAGTGGTGCCCAGGGCTGTTCACAGGGCTGTTTGTGCCACATATTGTCCAAGATAAGCTTGTTGGTTGCAACTGACGTGAGGAAAACACAACTCTTCACTTAGCTCCTTTAGATGATCCATTTCAGACCCCAGTTGTGCCTGCTGAAGGCCCTAAGGAGTTCCCACCAAAACAGAGCTAGACTACCTGACACCTACCTCTTTTACCAAGGAAAATGGCACCTCAAGCCAGCTTACTCACTTCAGGCATTACCCTGTGATTGTGACAGGCTGTTTCTAAAGCAGCATCACCCTTTAACTACCTCTGAGAAACTTGAATCTCTGTTTAAGCAAATAAACAAAAAAGGGGCAGTGTGAAGGAAAAACAGATGATGTTTCTGTCTCTGGTCCACGATGACTCCAGTGTGACTTTACCTCCAGGTCTCTCCTTCCACCACTATTCAGTCCCATTCATCGTGGCTCTTAAAATCCCTGGTCAAGAGACTGTCAGTCACACCTCACTCCTACTGGCCCAAGAGAGTAGGGCCAGCATCATCTTGCTGGAGATCCTTAGTTATGCTAAGGATGGTAAACAAAACTTCACTTCTTTTGGGGCACTGCAAGCTTCAGAGTAATTGGAAAAGTCTGGAGAAAGTTAGGAAGAAGTCCATTGTGCTTACAACAGTGCTGAAAAGTAACTCAACTCTGGCAGCACCAGGCTTGCACTGCCAGGGTGGGTAACAATTTCTTCCTTCACCCAACAGCCATGGCCATCAGTTTTCACACTACAGAGATAAAACCACTCAGGAGTCCTTTGCAGTAGCATACACACGGCTGCCGAAAAGCAGACACTTAATTTTCCCAGGTTTTCACAGAGCAGACCTGGCTCTCAATGCTGCAGCTGCCTGTGTGCATTCAACCAGCACACTGAAAGCTGTCCTAGTGCTGTGCCAAGCCTCACTGCACTCAGAGCCAGAGTCCAAACTGACACAAACCTGGAGAGAAGGCTGAAGAGAATAATTAGTTACTTTGTTTTGTCCAAATCCTACTCGAACTGAAATGCTCGCTTGGCTGTGGGCCCACCCCAGCATTCAGGCTGGCACCAAGCAAGCAAAACTTTCTGGTTCTTTTTGAACTGAGCAGGTTTATCTCATTTATTGAAAGAAACACTTTAAGAAAGCAAAAGATAAATCATACAGGCATTAGAAAAAAGATTAAAAAGAAAAAAGGTCAAAGCAAAGATAAGAAAAATTTGGCTTTTCAAATGGATGCGCTCTCCCAGGAATGCGCACATTCAGCGGTAGCCTGAGTTTCTGTGCAATGATCTGACACAAGAGCTAATGAGTCAAAATTCCCTCTTGACTACAGCAATGTCGAGCAGAAAGTTTCGAGAGCAGAAAACCTGCCAATTTTCCACGACACCCACCAGGCTTTCCACAGAGCCAACATATTTATTGCACTGCAAATGCTGCATTTTCCCATTCTTCGTGCCAGTGAGTGGCTGCTCCAGAAAATTTCACCAGCGTGTTCCGATTTCCTCCTTTCCACAAAGCAGCTGGGTGACACTGCCTGTGGATGAGCAGCAAGAAGAAGCAGGAGGCAGGAGGCACAGCAGCTGAACGCAGGCATGGTGCCCAGTAAAGATGCGGGCAGGCATAAGCCACTATTAGGTACACTAAAGCAAAGGCAGGGCAGAAATTGCCTCTGCCATCTCCTGTCTATCCCATTACGCTTCAAAGCATAGGAATTGCCCCTCTGGGTGCCCCAACAGGACAGATCCTGCAGGAGCTGTCAAGGCTCCCACATCCATACCCAAACTGTCCTCTGCCTCCCACCCCTCAACCACTCCAACCTCCTTCCACCTTCCTTTCAGTCCACGCTCCATTTCACCACCTGATTAACCCTGTTACCCACTTCTTTAAATATTTTGGCCCCTAAAACATGGAAAATAAAGTCACAGCATGAAAGGGCTTTTAAAATAAATTGAGAATGTTTTCTGTAAAAATGGTAATGTGCTAAATTACTCAACTATGTAATAACCAGACATGCTATAAATATTCATGCATAGCTGCTGCCATGGTTGACAATTGAAAAACGGCATTATGGCACATGTGAATCTTATGTTCTTACATGTATCTTCTCAATCTTACTTCTTGAAAGCCTATTAAATCTCAGTAGCAAGTAAAATTACTCTCTAAATAAGTCTTGGTTTTTTCCAGATATAATACTGTGAAGGCTTTTAACCAACATACTTTAGCCTTCATCTCTGACTCTCAGCACACCTGGCCTGAAAGAGGAAAAAGAAAAGTGGTTTTTATTGATTTTTCATTTCCACTTTTCTTTTTTTCCCATTCACTCCCTGCTGTCACAATGATCCTGATCTTTTGGCTTAGGCTACACAAGGAAAAAGCAAGGAAAAACCTGTTGCTGACAGTAGCCAGTTGCTGAGCTCGGAAGCACGTGTGCAAAGCCAGCCTGATGGAAGCCAGTGAAACAGGGGCCACCTCCAACCCCATTTCACTGCAAAATGGGCTCTGTGCCCTGCTCTGTGCCAGCTCCGACGGCTATTTCCCGAAACAGTGCTGACTGTGCCTTCTGCTGGTGTTAAAATGTCAGCAGCATCACTCCAGCCCCACATGTCACTGACACTAGTCAGCAATTCTGGGTAATCTTCTTGGCATGGAGTGGCTTTCAGCAAAACCTTCTGTCCTCAGTGTGAAGCAGAGGGATCCTGAGTAGCCACAGTTCAGCAAGATTCCTGATTCCTGCACTTGGTAACTTTGCCACTCATAACAAGTGTTTATGCAAGCATCGATCCCAGCAGGTATCCCCTCTGAAATGATGGGTTTTAACCTTAGACAATGTTATTAAGAAGAAATGACAGGTTTCTCTTTTACCACCAGGCTGACAAACCCAAACCACAATGCATGCACGCACAGCACCACTAAATCCATGCCCGAGCGCATGGGCAGAATGGTAGCCAGATTTGGAAAGGGAAAGGTATGGAAATCGCTGATTTCGGTTCAATTTCTGCCGGCAGAGCAGCCGGCCCTGGACAACAAAGAAATCTCTGTTCCCTTTCGCATCATGCGGCAAGCAACCACCCGCGCTGCAGCTGAAATTCTGAACAAAGGGATCTTTGGAACAGAGCTGGGACCGAAAACATGCCCTGTAAGCCACTTCCCAGCACTTGCCACACTCCATCTCAGTACTGCAGACCAGGAGGGCTCTCAACAGGAACAGCCTTGGCTCACGTGATCCAATAGGTTGGATGCAGACCTTGAGGGCTGTCAGAAATAAAAGCCAAACCCAGTGCTCAGTCTGAAATGTCAGTCCCACCCTCAAAATTCAACAAGTGCATTTCCATTTACCACCAGACTCAAAGGCCCTGGAGACATTTTTTCCTTCAAGTGTTGCTATTTCACACTCACCAGAAGGAGTTTCGTTACTTACTGTGTCCCACTTGCTAAAAATTCAACACAAGCCATACTAAACAGTAGCATTTTCTGGGACTGGTTGGTATGATTTATTTACATGTCAGACAATATTGATCTACAGAGCAAGACCACAGTTCTTCTAGCAGCACCCCTCTTCTTTTCAGCAGCACCTCCCTTCTCAGAAAGGGAGCACAGCCAAGCTTCCCTACACATGCTCCTAACTGGATTTGCTAAGATCATCACTTAATTTTGAAGGGCCAAATGCGATGGTATACTGCTTCAGTGGTGAGATTTCCTTGCCATGCCAATTTGGTCCCAGATTAAGAGGAATGCAGTGGCAGGATGATTCTGCTGGTGTGGATCTGCATATGTGGCTAATCCAAAAACAGCAAGTCTGTCTTATCCCTTCCACATACTCTGTGCAGGCCACATTTCCACAATCAGATTGACCCTTCTCCATCAGATGTAACTGTTTTTTGCCCCCTTCTTACGGGAGGTTGGATTCATGCTGAAGAACGCCCAGCTGCATTTAAAAGAGTTAAATGGAGTCTTTGCATCATCATTCCCATCTGTCCACACATGCACATAGCTAATCCAGAAGTAGAACCTGATGCCTCCTAGCAGAAGCTGTACCTTCACAAGGGTCCTCCCTGTTAGAATTCTGCTCTGACATTCTGACAGGAAGGACCCTGTGCAGGTACAGCTGCTGGGTTTCCAACCTACCTATTTATGCCAGGAGAAGCAAGCCCTCCATTTGCACACACATCTTTCAGAGACTGCTGAGAAAAGCCTTCACCCTGTCATACAAAATGTGATGCTCAGTTCTCCTGGCTTTACTTTAGAATTTCTCTGGAACTTGAACCCACCATCCCACAGCTCATCTTAACCAAATGATTCCTACATCTAACTCTAAATTACATACATTGCATGCCTTGCTGGGCTGCTTATACACTGCTGCGCAATCACTCTTGCTGGAGAGGTGATTTCAAGGAGATCTGGAGGCCCAGGTGAGTTTGTGTGCCTGGAAAACCTAGCAGATTGGTTCCATTCATCACTGGGTGACTGGGTTGTCTGTACAAAGATGGACAGGTACTCTGTGCCCAAAGAACCACAGAACTGGTAAACACAAGTTTTCTGTACCCTTTTTCATGTCATGCTCTTGATCCCTGACCTTGCTTCAGATCTTCATGTGCACACTGAGAGTGAAGGACAAAAATGCCATCAAACTCACGTCAGTGACATTTTAAGTACTTCATAGTGACGTCAGAGATTATGATAACTCCAGTGCCACATGAATGAGGCTCCTTATTCCTTTCAGTTCCCACTGCTACTGCATCCTGACTGAAAGACTGATTGCTCCTCTGCCTCAACTACTTCCTTTTTCTTTCCTTTTGGTAGTTTTTTCCTTAGCTTGCAAACCCAGCTGAGCTCCCAAGAGGAAGGGAGGAGAAGCACATACTGCTGCAATCTTTAAGAGTCATATTACAGGCCAATACTTATTTGCTTGGTTCCTTGCAATGAGATAAGCTTTGCAATCTGCACACACCCACTGGTCCAAGTGCCATGATCCTTCCAGCTTTCCTTGTTCCACCAGGACCTGTCTCTCCCTGCTTCCCCCTCCTCTCAGCTGCAGGCAGCATCTCCTTTCAGTCTTGGTACTCTCCCAGGACCAGGCAGTAAGGGATGCCTCTGCTCATTCCCAGTGGAAATGGCATCATTACCATTACCTACAGACAAAACAGACTCAGAGGAGCTTTCATTTTAATCAGATTCCTCACTTGTCAGCCCTGAGATTACCTTTGCTGCACACAAAGTGTCCTGGTGCCCCACCATCAGCAGGGCTCAGTAAAGTCCCCAGATGTGTACAGCCCCAAAGCTGAATAACTTGTGGTTTCAGCAGTGAGGAAAGACTAACTTCACTGTGCATACAATTCCAAAGAGCGCTGCTGGCCTTTGAGCTGCTCACACCCATTCAAAGGTGTAGGGGTTCCAGGTCTCCACAGGGCTCAGCGATTCAGCCACTACTCTGCCAAATGGAAAAAAAAAAACCTGCAGACTTTGCTATGAGATATTCTTTGCCTCACTGCTGGGAAGCATCCCAGCTTTTCACTGCAAAACAAGATGCCTGGGGCGGTCCTAAAACACCTGCAGCTTATCAGCTCTGCTGTAAATAACAAGGAAGCCAGAATACAACACCTAACAAATATTTATAACACGACAACCATTAATAAAAATGGCTTTATAAAAAGCCCTTGGTAAGGGTGTAGATAATCCTCATCAAGTGAACATTTCCATCTAGCTGTATGAAAAATGCACTGATAAAAACGTGATGCTACATGTTATACCTCTAAAAGCACCTATCTGTGCCTGCAGACTGAGGCACCGCATGCTAAAACAAGCAGTCAAACCTCCCTGCAGACCCCAGAGCACCTCAGCCAGGCCCCTCCTCCACCAAGTTACTTCCAGGCAGTGCAGGCAGATGCTCAATTTGGTTGTGCATCTGTCTGGCTTTCACCTGAAAACTCATCAGTTCACCCAACTCTAAACATTTGGGTGGTGCTAGAAAAGGATTTGCAACTCCACTGATCACTCCTATTTAATCTTCTGTTTTGCCAAGGGGAGATGAAGGCAGCTGCACCCAAAGGAACAACACGGAAAATCAGTGGGATTTGGGCACCTCACACCTGAACGTTCCCTGGAAATAATACACCAAAACCTAAATATATCCTAAGCTGGCTCCAAGCAACACCTCCCAGGGACACAGGGCCCCTTCTCTCTTGCATGGAACCAGCCTCTCTAGGCAGCAACTTCATCTTTTCCTTCCCCAAGCAAAAGACCTGGGTGATACCTGAGACTCCCTGTGTCCTCCTTGACAGCCCACATAAATCAAGTCAGCACTTCAAAAGCCCTCTTGGAGAATCAAAATTCCTCCAGAGACATGTGCAGCCCATGCAACTCACACATAGGTCACTATTTAAAAAAAAAGGAAAAAAACCCAGAGAGAATTCTTGGCTTTGTTTGCTTCTTTCCTCTCACTATTACACCTGCTCTGAGCAGACAAAAGCATTTTGCACAGCAAGTTGGTGCTGACAGGTAACCAGATTGCTACTCCACAGCACAGCATTCTGCCTGTATTTTGCCTAGTCCCTGGCTTATCCCTTCCTAGGCTGTCATTCACAAGCACACATTTTCACGTAGTGAAGGAGAAAGCATCTCCTTTACTGTGATCAGAATTAATTATATATATGTTCATTATAAACAACTGGTCCTGACTGAGAAAGACTGAAGGGCAGTATGTTAACGTGACAGACAGACCCATCTTCAAAAAAATCCTCTTGTTACAAAAGCAGCACACAAAATTAGGAGAACTGAAAACATTTTTTATAAAATACTTTGGTCATTTGTACTTTAGTCCTGATTTCATTTCCTGGCTCTGATGAACTTCAAAGCTGCTGCAACAGACTTCCTTTCACTGGGGGAAAAGACTGCAACAAAACAAACTATTGATCCTTTTTATCACTATTGCATAAAAGTGTTTATTTTACATCCTAAAGTTTGGTAGCTTGAGAGTAGGGCATAGCAAAAAATAGACTGAGAAGACCAGCTATGTCCTTTATTCCTTCACAGGAAGTAAGGTAACTGCGCAAAAAATGAAAATAAAAGTGAGAAAGAGAGGGGGAGGAGGAGGCCCAGAATTAAAATACCTCGATACTTGCTCCTTCCTGTTCTTTGGTCCTCAGCACGGCAGAGTTGGCAGAGTTGCTGAACCTTCCCCCAAGGAGCTGAGACTACACAAAACCTTACTTTTCCTCTGCCACAACAGCACAATTTCTTTTTTTCCTCTTCCTCTCCTCCTTCCCAAATTTCTCAGACATTACATTCTGGTGCAAATTCTCCTGCCAGGAGGATGTCTAGGTGCCTCACCGGGGATCAGACAGCCTCCATGTCTCCTCCCTCCTGAAGCTCACTGCTAACTCAGCCACCTGACCAGATGGACTCTCCGTGCTCCCAGAAATGCTCCTGCTTCACTATAAATCTCCCACAGGACAGAAGCCTCCTCCTGCCTCGAATCCTTATGTTTTGACAAAAATGTAAGTAATCTAACCATCCAGTGGGTTCCTCAGCTTCCTCAGCCCATGCCCGGGCACATCTTGGATGATGTACAGTCCAGACGGTTTACACGCACCTTGAGGAGAAGACACAGCAGGGTCTGTTGGAGACCCCTGACACCTCTCCAGTGGAGCTACAAGTCACCTCCAGTAAAACATTCCCATTTCTGAGCACCACCTCCCACTAGACTGCTGTCCCAACCCCATCTCCTTTATCAGCTCCTTGTCACCGCATTCAGCATCCCTCCTCCTGAAGCTCCTTGAGCTCATTCAAACCGCGCGCTTCCTGCACGGGAAGGAAAGTGCCAAAACTTGTTTCCAGGCCAAAACGCTGTGAGCTGAGCAACTCAACACATCACTTTTCTGCGACAGGATAAAAATGCCCCTGCCCTGCCACAGGGCTCAATCCAGTCTCGGATACCAAGATAAACAACCCCAGCACAGCCCTCTGTGGCAAGTCCCCCTGCCTGCTGCCAAGAAACACATTTTGTTATGCAATCTGCATCTGAGCGCTCGGTGGTCCCTCCAGCTACATCCCCAAAGCTCAGTGTGAAGCTCTTGTGTGGCTCAGACCACCACTGAGCCGCCCCCCAACCCCACCAGACAGGACCCTGTGCAACAGCACCTGTGCAGGTTGAGATGCAAACCCTTCCTCAGCACTAGCCTGAAGAGTTTAATCTGTCCCTGCTCTACTTCTGTGACTGCAGGTCTAAAATCATGAGGAAAATCCATACACCTGGCCTGCTCCTGTTTCTTAAGTAAACCATGGAGTTTCCAGCCTTCCCAGCAACTCTGAGCTTCCCTCTCCCAAAAAGTGAGCTATCTTATCTGCTGTTAAACTGTGAAGTGGCACAGCAGGGAAAGGAAATGCTCAATTTGCCCCTGACCTCCCGCCATCCTGGGGTAGCAAAGCAATTTAATCAGAAGGATATTTAATATTCTCATCAGGAGATCCTTGCATTTAAGTGGTTCCTTTTCACTTCCAAGTGCCAGCGACACTCTCTAGCAGTGGTCTGGACCCCTCACAGACCCAAGATTTAGGCAAGAATGTGCCTGCTGCCCGTTTTCCTGCCATCTTCAGGATGCACCAATCCTTTCACTGCTGATGGGAACCAGCACGTGGGGGCACAAGGAAATCCTGGCAACTTTGGGAAGCCACCACCCTCCCCATCACCAAGCTACTTCTCTTCCCCGGGCTCCGTGCCCTTCTCCATGACTGCAGCCTATGCAGGCACGACTCCGCCGCAGGCTGGATGGCTGCCTTCCCGCCCACACGTGGTCGGGACGCATCCTTGTAAGACACAAGAGAGCCAGGAGTACTGACAAGAAAAGTTAAGTGCCTCCCTGCTGGCAACGAAGAGCACTTCAAAATACGCTGTTCTTCCCAGCACTGCCCTTCTCAAAGCTGCTAACTACCCTTACTTTAAAATTAGCGAGGTAGGATTAAATAAAAAGGTGTTGCAGGAGGAAGAGCTCCCAATCCCTGAGATAAATAAAAGTTAAATAAAAAGAAACCTGCTCTGGGCAACTGACAGCACAACCAAGCAGGTGTACAGGCAAATGCAATCCTGCAGGTCTGAACCCTGCCGTGACACTTTGCAATGAGCCCTCCTCGTGCTGATGGGCAGACTGCCTCCTTACCAAAGTAATCGGCCTTTGGTCGAGCATCCATCTCCTGCTCCAGTCGCTGGGTCAGCGCCTCCAGCTTCAGCTCGGCTGCCGATGGCCCTTGCTCTGGCTGTGGAAGGAGGGTCTGGCAGGGCAGCTTCACCTTTGCCGTGCTGGAGCCATCCAGGTGCCCAGAGTCCGACCGTGGCCCGCTCACGCCCTCTGGGAAAAGCATCTGTGGCGCATTGGGAGCCACCAGGCCTCGAGCGGCCAGGCGTGAGGAGCCTGGCTCAGGGGTCACACCGCTGCTGGCGGGCCTGTGGTTCTGACCATGGGCCACGAAGTGACCGGCTGGGCTGGGGCAGGCAGCGGCGTGCTGGTATTCCACACTGGGAGCAGCGGGTGCGGAGCCCGGCGGGAAGGACACCGAGACGCCCTGGTACCACAGCTGGGCGCCATCTCCTCCGGCTTTGGGACCGCAGGGCTCGGCGGAGCCTGAAAACCCCCGGGTGGGCTGCGCTGAGGGTGCCGACAAGGATGAGGACCTCTGCTGTGGCGGGGGCTCCTCTGGCCCCAGCGAGGGTGCCGGGGGGAAGGAGGAGGATCTCTGTCCGGCTGGCATCGGGTCACGGCCCCCGCCACCTCGTCTGCCCTCGCCGCCGTTCTCCTGCCCGCCGCGGCAGGGCTGGGGGTCGCCGGGGCTCCCAGCCTGCTGCTCCCCGCGCCCCGCACCAGGCTGTGAGCCCCCCACTCTGGGGATCCTGTCGGGCTCCGCTTCCCAGCCCCGGCGCCCGGCCTGGCTCCCCGGGGCCTCGGCACGTGCGCCGCTCTCTCCGAAGCCCCGCTCCCCTCCATCGCAGGGCCTCGCTCGCGGCCCCTCGGCGGCGGGGGGCGGCTTGGAACCCCGCGCCACCGGCGGGCTGGGACGGGGGGGGTGGAAGGCGGCAGCCCCTCCGTTCATCGCGGCCATCAGCATCTCCTCCTGCTGCTGCTGCTGCTGGAGGTGGATCTTGGCCATCTTGGTGGCGAACACCCGCCTGGTCTCCTCGAACTCGGGGTTGTTGCCGGCAGCTTTGTCCACCCGAAAGAGACCGTCTTTGGAGGCCTCGTACATGTTGAGGTCCTCGATAAACTTGCTGGCTTCCAGACCCAGATCGTCGTACTTGTCCATCCTGCCCGGCTTAGCGGGAAGACCCCCGTCTTCTTCTTCCTCCTCCTCTCCTCCTCCTCCCCTTTCCCGCC
>VZTX01010060.1:107510-290159 GCA_013400915.1 Pardalotus punctatus
GTGGTCGCACACGGCGCCCGCCTCCCTCCTCCTGGCCCCGCCCCCAGCCACGCCCACCGCCCGGCGCGCGCTGCTCGTCCCCGCTCTGGGGGGCGGTGTCCGGTCTGGTCCGTCCGAAAGCGTCGCTTGCGGTTCCAAACACGTCCCGCGGTGTCCGATTAGGCTTGGGAAGGGTTCGGGTCAGGCGGCAGAGCTGGGAAGGAGGCTTGGGACGGGGTGCGCGCGGTGGTTAAAGTCACCCGCGTGATGCAAGGAGGGTGTTTTTGCCTCCTCTCCCCTCTGGATAATATTCCTCTTTTTCACCCTGTAGCCCGGAAAACCCTCCTGAAGAAGTCTCGTCGGGAAAAAAAACTAGCTCCACTCCTCCATGAAAAACTGCAAGGAAAATCTCATTCTGTAACTATTGGAGCAATTAGTTTGTAGAGTAGGAAATTGGATGAATTTTATTAGTGTAAATAGACATTCTATGCTGGATAGTCATGCATAAGTGAGCATGACTAAAGGACCCTGGATCACTGCAGGAGGACGACACCTAGCCTGAAGGATACAGGATACCCCTGGATGCCCAAGGTAACATTAACATCCCAGCCTCCCCAACACCTTCAGGAACCCCCCACGCCACTAGCATCATAGACGCATAACTGCAGCAAGACCAACTCCAGAGACATTGAGATCAAGAAAGAAGCAGATGGATCATGACATCAAAATCATAGTTGCTTTGGAATTCAGTGACATATGTGTGATACATAGGGATTTGACAAATCATGTTGTTCCCAAATGCTTGAAAGGTATAGGAACTGTGTGTAAAACTGCATTCACGGTGCCCCGATGTGGTTGGGACACCTCATGCCCACAATTAAAGACTTACCCATTTGAATCTACACTTTACATCCCAGCCTCCCTCCTCTGTCAGCCTGGGCCAGTTGCAAAATTTCCATGGCAAAACACAACTGGGGGGGCCCAGGGGTTGGGGGGCTGCAGCAGGAACTCTGCTGGGCTTGTGGGAGAGGCTGGTTTGTAGGGAACTGTGGTACCCCTAAGTAAACTGACTGGTGCAGTTGATCCTACGGGCCCAGGCACGTGTCCTGCATTCCCAAAACTTGTTTTTGTAATTCTCCCCCAGGCTCCAGGAGGTAGGGCCAAATGTTAAGGAATGTGGAAATTCGCTGCCTTTAATAATGGTGAATTGGGCTGTGACCAAAACATGTCAGAGATTAAAAAAAAAAACCCTACCCTCTTTGACCCATTCCCTTGCAACAGCACTCCTGAGCAACTGAGGCCAGACCTAAATAAATATCCTGCTTCTTCCTGTGAGATTTGGCCCACTGTGCTTAAAAATCACAGCACTGTGACCCCCTGGACAAGGTGCCTCTTCTTTCAAGCCAACCTCAGAACTGCTGTGGCATCCCCAAAGAAGCTCCAAACAGGACCGAGAGGCTGGAAGCTCATCGCTGCAGCAACAGCCTTAGGCTGGAGCTTGAGTTGATAAACTGATGAACTTTGGACTCAGAAAAGTCAGGCCAGTCATAGCACAGCTTTATATAAGGGGATTTATGGTTTCTAGGGAAGACAGGTGGATGGGAATCCCAGCACAAGGCAAAGCACAGCAGTGGAGCTCCCCCAGTCCTCAGGACCTGGAGAAGGGGGCCCCACCACATGTTGCTACTAACCATGGCCTGCCACTTTTTAAAGAGATTGATAATGCTGAAGCTTTTCACAATATCAGGAAAACATCCCAACTATCAAGCAATCCCATTTATCAAACTTTTCCAAGCCTTCCTCTGCTGTGGAGATGAGGGAAGGAGGGATATCACAGCTCCCTCAGGCTGATCCCCACAAGCCCTGTTTCACTTTGGGGTGCCTGGGGGCTAAACCCCACTTTGCACAAGCCTCGGCAGTTCAGGAGGAGGGTTAGGCCTCCACCTGTCCATTGTGCAAAGCACAACAAACCCCTGCCTGTGCCAGGGCCCTTTTGGCTGGAGTGGAAAGGGTTTGCCTCCCATTTTTGTGGCTGGGAGAGACCACAGTGGCCCCCATCAGTTGCTTCAGGCCAGGCTGGTGTAGGCTTAGGCCACCGGTTACCGAGAGCGAGAGTGCCTACCTCTTTTGTGGAACTTGACCGAAACTGTCAAGTTTGAGGTAAAGCTCAGCTGAGGTGGTGAAAGCCAAAACAGTTTCAGTGTCTAAAGAGCATCCTTGGAAAGGGCTCGTGAAAGTGTTTTTGGCAACATCTGGGGCTAACAAGGAGAACCACAGCAAGTGACTGAGGCACGGGATGCCTCCTCCTCATCACTGGCTTCAGGATGCTTTTGGAGACCAGCTTAGCTGAGATGCTTAATTTTCAGTATGACCACTTTTATCTAAAATGGGCGAGATCCAGTGCTAAAACAATAAGTAACAACAAAGTTGGTACTGAACCGTGGATTGCTTGAGTCCATATTTGTATGGAGAATGACAGAAAGGAAACAGAGCAGCAGGTAGATAAGGATGGGAGCGTGAGCCCCAGCACTGCTTCACTCGCTGGAGGAACATGCGACATGAACAAAGAGCAATTGGAAAGGAAATTACACATCATGCACCTTCTTGCCTCCTTCTCCCAAAAGGATGTAAAGTTAATCAGGGGAAGCCATGCTCCCATGCAACATATCAGAGACTCAGACTTGTGTCTGTTGGAGTTTTTTCTTCAAACACACTGAGATGAGGCTCTTCCATCCCTCTAAGAAACAAACCTTTTGGTGGAGAAGAAGTAATTGGGAATAGATGTCTCAATTTTCAGCTTTCGATATGCAAACCAAGGAAGAATCTAACTTCTCTCAGATCATGTCTTTTTTTTTTCTGACTTTCTTTTTTAAGGGTCATGCATACATTTTCTGCCGTCACTTTTTATCTAATATCTGTACGTCCTTTTAGAGTCTGACCTGCAGGAGCTCACCACTTTGGGGCGTGAAGGAGTGGGGGGAAGCAATCTTCTTGCCAAATGGCCGCTCTGGATGCTGCTGACCTTCACCAGCTATGTAAAGTACATTTCCTTCCTATGCCAAAGGATCAAATCAGCTGTCTGCAGAACAATGCTTACGCGGACGACGTGGAAAAGGCTGCTGAAGCCCTTCGGATAGGGAACCCCTCGCAATGGCCTTGGCCTCCTTCCAGGCTCCACATGCATAAGCAGACACTTTGATGGCAAGCGCTGTTGAGGGGGGATCACAGCCAAGCAATTCAAAGGCATTTTGGAGTTGAATTTGCAACGCTTTCAGTGAATGTTAGGCAGCAAAATACCTTTGAAGTTTCATGCTTGGATTTATTCTTTCTGCGAGATTTGGGCTAGGGGTATTCCCAAGTGAGCAGATGATTAACTTGAACTTTCTACTAGACTGGAGATGTAATACTACACTGACTTGCAGACCCTTCTGCTGCGATTAGATATGGTCCCACATGTTTATAGTTCCTGTGACTTTTATAGCCCATGCCTATTAAGAAATTAAGGGGTCCACGATTGCTGTTGTAGCACAGGACCAAAATCTATGTGCCGGCTTGAATTAACTTATTCTAAACCCTACCCCTTGAAGAAAAAAAAAACCCATTGCTCATTTACTCTGTTTTTGTTCCTGTGGGCAAGGCTTACACACTGCATTTACTCATGCAAAATAATGCTGACAGCTTGTAACTCAGCCCCGCTCCACGTGGCAATCTCAGCTGCCTGTGGGGTGGAGGGAGGCAGTGATCTGGGGAGAAGCAGCCCCGAGTGGTGTTCCCAAATTTCGGCTCCACCTCAATGTGGGTGCTGGGCACATCACTGCAGCCTTGTGCTGGGACAGCACGGCCCTCCAGGGCTGGCAGGCTGGGACAAGCTCTGTCTGCCTGGGTAAACAGCAAAGTCGCGAATGAGAGCAGGAAGGGGATCATCTGTCTTTATTTCTTGCTGCCACGTTGGTCTCTGGGCTCATATTGCAGAGAGATGGAGAAAATGTGAAGAAATCCTCCATCACCATTTCCCCCCCCCCCCCCCCCCCCGATCATTTTTCTATCTGGGAGAAAACGCCCTCATATTTTAAAGGATGACAACAGCCCACAGCTGTATAGTTTATGGAAAAACATTAGGAGGAGTCTGGGTGCCAATTTATAGCCAGATCTCTCTCCAAAAACAGCTATTGCATACTCACATTGCCTATATGCAACCAAACTAGTGCAAGGAACCAGTGGCTGGCAGCACACAAATTTGTTTGTGGACATGTCCAGGGTTGATCCCTGGTACCTGTGTGTCCCCAGGACCATAGATATCCCAGGCAGGTTGTTTCCTGCAGGACTATGCACACCACTCTGCAGTGACTGAGACACACGCCCTGGTGTGTTTTAGCAAGAAAGTAATAAAGGCTGTGAGTGCTAGACTATAAACACAGTGAGCAATTTATAAGGCAGAAGTATTTCCAGGATAGAGCCCGGCTTGGTTCTTGAAGGAGCAAATGAGTTTCTCAGCTTTTTGCAAGGTAGTGCCACAGCATCTCTGAACTCTCAACTGAATAGCAAGGGGAAATGATGGACTTTCCTTCCAGCTTTCTAATAGGGGTTTTCATTAAATGTCACATCTGCACCAGCCAGGTGCTTTATACTAGGAGGATGATGCACAGGGCTGTAGGGCAAATAAGAGGGTGGAGGAGGAGGAGGGAGGGATGGAAAGAGGTGACTGCCAAGGTGAGCCCGGGGACTGCTGTGGGTGGGAAGGCTAGGCTCAAGTCAGGAGACAGGCTGCTGGATGGGACACTGGAGGTGGGGAAGCCAAACCTCAGCCTCTGCCTTCCAAAAGGTTTTCAGGAAGGCGGCAGGGCAGGGTTGGGACATGCTGTTCCTCCTCACGGCTGCCCCAGGGGCCCCTGCATTCCTCCAGGAGGCCTGCCCTGCCTGCTGCCTGCTCTGCCAGCCCTGCCAGCTGCCTGCCTTGCCTGCTGCCTGCACATTGAATCCACAAGCTGCAGGGGCAGCCTGGGGGCTGGGGGCAGCCCAGTTGCCCACCATGCAGCCTGGGTTGGTGCATCCCCTGACCCTGGGATCAGGGATCCAGACTTGGATGTTTTGCTCCTGCTGTGGTACAAGTGTCTACCACGGGGAATTATCTCTGCAGGGAATTATGCTGAGAGTATTAATTAACACTAATTTAATTAACACTAGTGGCAGAGAAAGGCCAGGGCAGTATGGGGACAGCTTTCCACACTGCCTTTCAGAAGTACAGATGCTTCACAGAAGGGGTTTCAGGATCATGTTCCTTCTTAAATAGCTGCACCTGCATCAGTTCAGTGGGGATGCTATGGGCTCTGCCAACAGGTGGGTAAACTGAGGCAGGGAAGGTTACCTGGCAGGCCACACCTTGGGAGGATTAGAGGAGCCATGGAGAATCACCGAGATCCCAAATAGGAAGCCCGGAAGCAGCAGAGAGAGAAGCTGCAGATCCCCGAGCTACAGCAGCTCAGTCTCCTTGAGGAAGGCCAGAGCTGGGTGCCAGGGCCTCGGCTGCTGCTCCGAGGCAGACAAGAACCTTTACCCTCCTCTCTTCAGTTTCTCCAGGTGCTATCAGCGGTGTTGAAGTCTCCCTTCGCTGTCACTCCATGGGCCCAAACACTTGCTTTCACTGGCTGCAGAGCTGCACTAGGATAATGGAGACAGCTCTGTTGGTTTTCCTACCCTTGCTCAAAAGAATGTGGAATAGTTTGTTTTCTCCATTTTCTACTGAAAAGAGCCTTTTATCAGAACAAGAGCTCGCCTGGAGAATTTTCCAGCTCTGTTTCCCTGCCTCTTTATCAGTGCATTAACACAAACAGCACCGTGACCTTTTTAACCAACATACGTGGCCTCCAGTAACGCTGGGCTGGAAGCACTCCACAGGTCAGACGACATCCTGCCATCCGTCATCGGCCTCACGTGGCTTGGTGGACTTTGAGTGGATTTGCCAGATGCAGTCAGTGCATCCACTCTGTTCTTCCATGTATGTCCTAGGAGAAGCTCTCTAACTAACAGATGTTTTCAAATACTCTTTCACATGGGAAAATTGGGAATTATATGTTTTTATTGCACCCTTGCTATTTCATCCAGCCACGTGGCTCTCCAGGGATGGAGACGTACTTAAGAAAAATATTCACTTCTAAAAGCTTCCACAGATTTTTTCACAACACTTTATTGTCTTAGCCAGCCCAGCAATACACACTTGTAATTCTGTTTTGCAGCAATTAGTAAGATTTGCTAATTGCACCGCTATGTGCTTAAAGACAATTGATTTCCTTTTGCAGCAGAATACAGTTTCCTGTTATGCTAATTCTCTTAATCTTCATCAGAAACAAACTGAGGCTTCCATTGCCAGTAATGTGTCACGTTCCTTTATTAAATCACTCTTCTTTCTGCCCCAGCTATGTGTCCTGTGTTTATTATTCCTGATCAGTGGATTGGATCACCTACAGCTGTTATGACTTGTATGTATTTCACTTCATGTATTGTTGGCACCAAGCAGAGTTATTGAAAAGCAACTCCCTTTGCTCAGCAGCTTGTGTGTCTCCTCTGGCAGCAGGACGTGGGTGTAGGGAAAACCCCGGACCTTTTACGCTTGGTTTTGGCACTTGTAAAAAACTACTGGCAGATAAGAAGTTCAGAGCCTTATATGTGAGTTTTCTATTCTTTTTCTCTTTGCAGCTAGCCCAGAGAGCAAGCACAAAACACACATTTCTGCTCACGTAAATGCATAGGTTTTGTTTAGAGTTATATTGAAGAAGACCAGGCTCCTCAAAATAGAATTTCTTATGCCAGGGCCGAACACCACTAGTGCAAGCACGGTGTGAATATTCAACTCATTGCACTTAAGCCTGTCCCGTTTACACATTCCTTTGAGTAGTGAGCAACTTGGCAGCTCAGAAGAGAGAGAGTGGTGTGGCTGAGGCAGATGAGCTTGCAAGTAAATATCCTGGATGTTAAATATTGGAGGGTGTTTTTTTATGAGATTCATGGCACCAAAATCACAGATTTGGGCCCTGTTCACCTGACAACAAATTCAAGTATCCATTTGACTTTGGTTGAGTTTCCATTATCTCATGGCCAATGCAAAAAAAAGTCTGGCAGATGGAACAAAAGCCACAAGGACTTCTCTCTGTAACTCTCTGTCACTACATCAAGGAAAAATACTCCCATTCAGAGGCAGTAACAACTTGTAAACCCAGGAAAACGGGACCAGCAACCAACCAACCACAATTCTTAGAGTTAACTTTGTATGGAAGATGGTGCAGGATGGCAACTCCCCAGGGCTTAAAAGCAGACCTGAACTTTTCCACCCCAAGGCTCACCTGAGTGAGAGAAGTGCCATGAGTCACAAAGGTTGTGTGTGACTCAGGGCCTCCTAGGACAGATAGGGTTAGTGCATTGGAGACTGCTTTGTGATACTGGAAAGTCACATTATTCAGGAAAGGGAAAAAAATTCCCACCTTTCCTCCACATGTCAGGCAAGATCTGTTCTATCATCTGGGCTGCAGATGAGAGCTCTGATCCTTTCCCCTCCTGCACAAAAATAATGCTTCAGTTCAGTTCTCCTCCTGCTAGGGCTGGGACATGCTTATAACACCCTCTGATCTATTGTGATCAGCTTCATCCTTCTTCAAGACATAAACCCCATTTCATTTCCATGAAGAAAAACCCCAAACTAACCATGGTGTAGTTCCAGCAACATTTTTTAAGGTCAAAAGCAGACATTACCTGGAGTGATAGTATGTATATTCACCACTCATGTTTTGTGGTGATAGACCTGGTTTAACATAGAGCAGTTGTTCAGCTCAGTCCTTTGATAGAAAATCAGCTCAGATCATAGAAGGAGACTGAGGAAACATGGAAGCAGAGAAAGCATGCAGCAAAGCCAGCCTATGTACTCTTCCAAGTGAGTAAATATATATAAATAAAGCCAATCCTGTCTCTGTAAACTGTAGTAAGTATTGCTAAACTACAAAAAAAACCAGCAACCAACCAACCACAATTCTTTCCTCATTTATAGCAGGCTTTTAGAAAAATCTCACATACTGCAAACCTCCCTAGGAAGGAACAACCGGCAAAGCACTAGTTAACATTCTTTCTAGTGCATGTTGATTGTGAATGGTCTAGAGAATAGGAATACCTTTCTGTGAGGCTTTACACTGAAGGAGAGAAAAAGAGGAGAGACTGTATGAACTGCCTTATCTGAGGAAATTTGCCCTCCAGAAGAAACAAGTAGGCTTTACAAAGCCAGATCAGAAAATGCCATCATTTACCACATGTTAGTTCTGGGGCATAACTTTAGTCTGGTAAGAGAGCACACAGATTTTATTTTGCACCAAATCTCCATGTTTGGGTTCTGATAAAGAGCATGGAAATATACACGCTTGTCCAGCAATGCCCCCTGTACAGGGTTTTTTACAAAGCATAGTGGGACAAGCTGGCTAGAGAACTATCTTAGCTAGTGACCTAAGTTGCAACAGCGTCCTTTAATATGATAGAAAAAGCCCTCCTGTCTTGCTGCAAAGCAGCACGGGTGTGTCCATGTCACCTCAGTTGTCACCCACACCAAATAACACATTTTTCTACACAATGGTGTCTTCCAGCACATTTCAGTGCCCTCATCACCCCAGCATCTGACGTCCTTTTTTCTGAAATCGATGGCATTGGAAAAGTACTTAGTGACCTTTCAGGACTTTTGTCATTTGCATTTTTATTTTCCCAGAATCAATGTTTGGGGGCTGTATTTTTTAAAATTTTAGTCACATGAACAATTTTGGGGTAGACAGTGTGCCAATAATTATTTTTTAAATCTGACATTACTTAAAATAGAAATTCAATACAGTTTGAATCAGTGCAACAACTGATCTTCTATCCCCTTCAGGGATAGGATGCTGAAAATGCCCTTCTGTGTCATGGATCCGTTTCTTGGAGCAGCTTGTCCTGGGTCTATCCCATTGGGTTTAGCAAACCTCCCACATCATCTTTGGATCATCACTTCATGGAATAAGGACAGTGGCACCACATCCTTTTTAACGTGTGTGAATGCAGTGCAATCTGACTGATCACCCGCCAGCACCCTCCCTTCTCACTTCTCAAGTGTCGCCCTCCCAGATTTAAAACTCCAGCACTATTTACCCACTGAGCTCTCCAAGGGGGCACAATCTATATATACCACCTTCAGCATAAAGATGCCCTGTACTGTGACACAAATAACAACTGCCAAATAAAAGAGACTTCTGTGATGAGTTATTTTACAAAGGCTTAGTAACAGGCTACAGCCTGTATATCATTATCAGTCCCATCTAGGCACAGACCGAACCTGTGAGTCACAATTACTGTAAGACAAATGGTAACCATGCTTCAGAGCAGGTCAACCTTGTACGAAATGTCAGTGGCTGCCAGGACAACAGCATAGCTCCACAACTGGCACTTCTGCCATCCTTCAAACATACACTTACCAGGGGATTAAGCTCTGTCACACTGTCTGCATCATCACTCTCACTCACTCTTTCACCACCTTTTTTGTATCCTCTAGACCACACTGAATTACAGCTTACTGTAAACACACTGCTGGGACTTCTGACCTTACACTTTTTATGAGTCTGCTGTTCATTACCTTTCCTTTTTTAGCACGTAGAAATCCATTCCTTATTTTGATTTTTGCCTGAATCACCAAGTGGCATCTACAATTCACTTCCTCAGGCAAGAGCAAATACCCTCAAGTGCTAACAGCAATAAACACTGTGGGCTGCTGCCCGGCCCTGCAGTGACTGCAGCTTTTGTTTAAAGGCACCACAGGGTTGCTGGGCTTACAACATCTTTCTTCATCCTTGTAAATTTTAAAAGTTTTTATTTACACCAAACATGTCACCTTTCCCCCAAAGAAAAGCTCTGTTAAAATGGCTCCACAGGGTGTGTTAAACCTTTTATAAAAAAAAAAGAAAAAAGCAAGGCAGGACTGTGCTGTGCCACAGATTTCACTTTAAAGGATCTCTTTCACAGTCCTTTTAGGGGCTTCTGAACAGGAGTTTTATGAATTTATAACAACATATATGTCAAGCAGACACTGGAATTCAAATTATTTTAACTCCAACTAAAGGCCTGTGTTTGAATGTCTGAATGGATTCCTTTGTGGCTCAAATTTCTGGAGTCTTAAAACTGCAAAGACCGTATCTTCATTATAAATATTCCATTTCTTAGTCATTCTGGTGAAAAAGGACTGCTGGAGAGAAAATCTGCACAAGTGTGGTCCAGGAGAAGGCAGAAATCAGAAGGGTTTTGTTGCAGGGGTAGGGATGTGTAGAGCCAAACACGCTCGCTAAGCCTGGCATCTCTGCTACATATCTGGATATTTGGTACCAAAAAAGCATAAACCCAAAATGAATATTGGCATTGCTTAGCTAGTACCCACATGGCAATGTGATCTATCTTGAGCCTAGCTGCTGAGGATCTATTAGACTTATTTACTGTAAAGTGGATTATTTTTCTTGGTTTCCTTTCAATCTAGTACAGAGTCCGGATGCCTGCTGGGCTGGAAGGTTACTGCAGACCTCTGTATTTGCCTCGCTGGTTGTTACTGTTGATTTCTTAGCAGTCAGAATGGCTCACAAATGGCTGGTTATTGGACCGGTTAGTTGAATGACTGTTAAAGAAAATACATTCTTTCACAATGAACCCTGCAATTGTTTCCTTGGAAAGTCTTTTTCAAGCATTTGCTGAATACAATAAATATTTCTATGTGGATCTATCAGCAATGCAGCGTACAAATAACATGGTTAGAATCAGATGTGAGAATGGCTTTATGTTTTATGAATGTCTGATTGTTTTTTAGAAACATGATGGTTACTTTTGCTTAATGAACCCCTCAGAAAGAAAAAAAAAAATCATTTTAAGTTTTATGATCTAGGCACTACAAGATCTATTAGAGGCAAAAAGCACCCTGTCTGCCTTCCCCACTGCTATGTTTCTAGCAGCCAACTGATCCCTCTGTTGAATGCCCTGAAAGTCTCTGAGATGGCTCATGAGTAGGAAGTAACTTCCATCCTGTTCCATGCAGAAACAACCATCAGCACTTTGCTGAAGTTGCACCTCACATGCATGTGCCAACACAAATACATCAGCTAGGAAGGAGAACCCTGGCCAAGGCAGGGCTTGGCTAAATAATCTGACCTTTTTCTTGGCTTCGCTCTGCAATTTATGTGAAATGTATCAAACGACCCCATTCTGGCTACCTGCTGTGCCCAAGGCCATTGGTCAGCACAAAGAAATTATTTTTTAAATTAACAATCTGTAGTAACATTTTCTAAAAACTTAAAATGTTAAGTTAATGGTACAGTACCCAAACATGAGATACAGGAAGAAAAGCACACCTAAAATTTGGGGTAGCCCATACTCAGGGCAGTCATTTAGTCATGGAATCACGCTTATCCATCTGCATTTAGCCAAGCCAACTTTACAACAGGATATATTCCTGAGGCTGACACTAATCCCCATGCACTTCATATAGTTCACATTCTGTTGCAATGGTTTAACTCTTCTGTGCTTCCTTCTCATTCTCCCAAAGAATATGGACAATATCTTACCGTGACTCAGTAAGAAACTTTAATTCTGCACATTTCTCCACATTGAAATGAAGATTTAGCAGCAACCTGATTTCAATAAGATTTCTTTCCCACCTTTACATGACAGTGAAATAACCATAATGGGCGTTCTTGAATCGGTTTCCACCTCAAAAGATCCCAGTACCCTTTTAGAGCCCAGCAGAGCCTTTACTATTCTTGCACTAAGAAGTTGATTAGAGCAGTTCTGGGAGACAGAAAGGCCTTTTTAATGGCTCGTCCCTGGAGATGCTTGACTCCAAGTTCACTTTGAAGAACTAGCTCGTGGACCTCTTCAAAATTGCGGGCTGCTTGCTGAGGCACAAACACTTTGCCACAAGCTTTGTTATTGATCTGAAAAAGAGACATGAAAACAAGAAAAACCCAGACATTACTAGACTGTTTTCTACAATTTCATTTCCTGTATCCAATCCATCTTGTTAGATGAAGAAAGGGAGAAAGTGGAATAAACTCTCTTTTCTCCAAAACCACACTTTCTAAGTGGAGGATAAAATTCTTCCTATCTCTTGTCCATCTACCATAAGACAAAATTCTGACTCATGATACTAAAAAAAAAAAATTGAAGAAGTGGCCACAGGAAGTCTCAGTTTCGAAGACAGCAAGCAGCAAGTGACTGTGCAATGCAATGATCTTTTAATTTTAAAAACGTGACAGTCACATAAGCTGCATAAAATGGTTTGTCTGGTGGGAATCTTGGTTTGTACATACTTCTGGGCAGCAATTTGGATTCTTTATAGCTAAGCAATGTTTTGCAGAGATTCAAATGGAAGATTTATTATTTTTAGAAAAATAGGCTTTAACTTGGTGTATGTTGCACTCATTGTTATATGTTGCACTCAACCCATGGCTCATTAATCCAACACTGACCACAAATACTCAGAAAGTAACATCTTCCTGTGTGTGGCTGGTTTTCAGAGCAGCTTCCACACTGGTTCTGCTTTGTTGGGGCACAATCACTTAAGTAAACTGATTAAGTCCTTTGGTGGAAATCACCTTAATTTATAAAATGATTTTATAAATCCTTTCTGTCATCCAGTAAGAGTAGATAATGGACACAGACTACAGAGCCTGACTGAGTACCCTTCTGGAGCGGGCATAAAATTAATTATTACGAAAGCCTTATATAGACTATTTTCAGTGGCTTAATGAGAACAATGTCAATCACACATTTAGAAAATGAAATAATTTGAATTGTTTAATGCAGTTAATCACATTACTTGCATAATAATCTGGTGTAGGTACTGCAGATCTCTGGCCCCTAGGCGTAATTTCAAGGAGATTTCAATCTTCTAAAAGAAACATACATTGCTTCATGCAGTTTGGACATAAAAATGTACGGCTTGGTTTTCACTTGGATTTTATCCAGGATATCTGTATGCAACATAGAACGAATGAGAGAGACCTAGTCCACTTACCTAGTTTGTCTTTTATTGAAAATAAAATAATTTGTGCAATTCTCTGAGAGAGGAAGTTGGGACAGATTTTTAAGGAACAAGATGAAGTCTCAAATTCAGCAAGGATGAACCACTTCTGGTTTTTGACTAGTCCTGACAATAATTTGCAGTGATATCAGTAGGCTTTTAACTATTCCCACACATATCCATAATGTGGCATCATAAAAGGTTGGCTGTGTTAAACTTTGCCTTTAGCACCTGGTGCAAAGTAAATCCCTTGAAAAACACATAGGAGTTCATTTTTAAAGCTTTTGTGAGAAATAAATACAAGCAGTTCTTTTTGACAGGACACTTCAGAGAAGAAATGCATTCCACAGAAAAAGAAAACAGTAAAATCCAAACAGATACAGTTTTAGTGAGAATATAAAGCAAGATTCTCAGCTTGCTGCTAGGACATGCAGCCTGCAATTCAAAGCTATGCCTGCCTAGTTAAAATGTCATTCGCTGTCCTCCATCATGCAAATTAATATGTCCCAGTGGATGTTGGCAGGGGGAAATTTTCCACAACTAGCCTATTTGGTGCTGTTCTCAACAGAAAAGCCAAGCAGTCTAAATCAACTTGGTAAATAAATGACTGCTGGCAGTTGTGTTTTCCTAGAAAGGTTGAGAAGCCTGGGCGACCTGGCACTGTGTACCTTCCCACAGCATGTCTCCTGATCATCCCACACTACCCTGTGAGCTGGCACCAAAACTCCTATCAAACAGCAAATTGGTTAGTTATGGTTTCACATTGTGTTTGAGCATGGCTTTCATCATATTGTAGATATCATGAAACATTTTAACACTGTTCTTAAAACAGGCAGCTGCAGGTTTAATCACAGTTTGTGCGTAACAAGCATCCTATTTATATATCCTTTTAGTCCAGGGCTTAGATTCTCAGCAGGAGAAATGCCTTCTGCTATTCCTCCATCTCTCTCTGTATCTCACTAGACCAGCGTAACCTTTGGCATTTCCAGGTAGAAGTGCCAGCACAAGAAAACTGGGTGCTGGCAGCCTTGTTTCTCTGAAAAACCATGGCAAACTGCAAGAGGAGAAATACACAAGTCTTGAGTCCTTTCTTCCCCTGAGGAAGGAAGCTGTTGCTTTTTTCTTCTTTTCCCTCACTTCTTTTTTTTTTTCTTTTCCTTTTTTTTTTTTTTTTACTACACTATTCTGGATCTACAGGGAGCTAGTGGTAGCTACAGACATTATAAAAGTTGAAATGAAATCACAAAAGACTAAAAAATAAGCACCTTTAGGCTGCAGAGAGGAATTTTTAATTCAATTCAACTATTTTTTTACCATCAACGCATAATCCTTCTGAGAAGTAAAAAAGAAAATAAATATCTGTGCACTGTTAGGCCTCCTTCATACGCAAAGCAAGAAAAACGACAGCAACTTTTTTTTTTGATTTATAAAAACATCAGTTATAAGACCACATCTGCTAACAGTTCTGCACCACCTAGAAAATGTGAGGAATGCTAGTCAGAAATGTGTTCATATGATGAAATGCACACTACATTCAGGTCAGATTTTTCAGAGCATTAATAATATAAAGTATTATTAAAAATACTCAACTTCGCAATAACATTTCGAGTAAAAGATACTGTACATATACAGTGAATTTAAATTTCTTTCTTTTAGGCAATCTATATTATTTCAGCCAAGGAGACAATGAGTTGGTTGCTTTTGTTGCTGTGGGTTAAATATGGAAAGACATAACTCCAGCACAGACAGGAAATAATGAAGTATTTTGTGTGAAGAGAAATAAACCCAAAATGTCTCAGCAGACAAATCCCTGGCAGCCTGAGGCAGTTTGATGACTTGAGAAGAATAGGACTGTGGCTCAAAGAGTTGGTTTGACTGTACAGCCTTGTGAAGAGACACTGACTCTTTGCAACTAACCAGTTCCTCTGTAGGTTGAGTGTTTCTTGGTTTAATGAGGGCAATTTATTTTTGCAGCCATACAAAAACCTACAGTGTCCACAACCTCCCACATTCCCTGCACATTCACATTCCTGGCTCCCCCATATTTCCCTTTTGACTTACACTTACAGTAGAAAGCCAGGCACACTCTGTAGGCGCTATTGTTCAGAATTATTCCCAGTTCAAAAAAGCAACATGCCTCTCAAGTCTTCCAGTCACTTGCTTTCTCAGAAGCAAGGTGTTTATATACTTCATATTCTGCCCGGAATAGATGACTGAGAACACAGGAGTTGTTTTTTCTCTTATTACAACAAGACTGTTACACAAGGCTATGGCTTTGACAAAGTCAACCAGGAAAAGAAACAAAAATAATCGTTATAGTGGCTATATCAAGCAAAATTATTCTTTTTCTTTTTTCTTTTTTTGAGAAGGAAATTTTAATATCAGCAGAAAAACATCAGTGAAATCTTCAAGCATTTTCACGTTTGGTTGTGTAGTCTTAAAATCATTGTTTCCAGAGTTTTCCCTGTGTTGTTGAAGTTGTTATTTCAAAGATATATTTAATAACATGGTTGCTTTAACCACAACTGCAAAGACCTTTCTATAATTACACAATTTCTCATTCATGACCTCCTTATAAACTGAACACTGGAATTCAAGATGTTTGCTAGCTGTGCTTGGACGTGAAGGTTTATTTTGAGCTTGAGAGAAGTGATTATACCTCAGTGAAGATTTTTACTGTTGTAACTAAATGCTTATCACTTAAAGAAAGAAAGACAGGGCAAGAAAGAGGAAAAAAGCAATTCATCCACAGTGCCTATTAGGCTAAGTCTTCTATTAACCCCAGCTGGCAATTGAGTCCTTCTCCTTGATTTGGGAAAACATGCCAATTGAAAATTTCCTTCAAAAACATACTCCTTGGCTTCTGTTAAGGGTGTATGTTTAATATTGGAAAAATCAGTGTTTTAACAGTATTTCTCATTCTGTTCAAATAAACTGACTGAGAGGTCTGGCAACATATGAAATTATTTGCAAAGATACTTTGATTAAGAAAATCTGTAGCAACATGGCTTCTCCTAAATTCAACCAACTCTTCCCTCCTCAAAAAACCCAGTTCAACAAAAATAACCCAGCTGCTTTGCTCCCTCTCCCAAAGGGGCAAACAGAATAAAATACAACTAAAATGCATTGCTTCTGTTTCTTTTACACACAGAGAACATGCAGTTTTATGCGACCAAGTGACATTCCTTCTATAGGTTCCATTTCATTCAATGTCCAGAAACACAGGAAGTTTTTGAATTGAAGCATTTAATTTAATTTAAAACACTGAAGTTTAGAATGTCTGCACAGAAGATTATTCTTTGGTGAACAGTGAAAAAGGTAGGAGTCCTGCAAATCTAGAAGTATGCAACTACCTTAATTACAGACTATCATAAGGCCCTGAGCAGGAAGAACTTGAAGGCAGGTGGACCAGGAGTCAGCCAGTGGAAGAGCTGAGACACTGCTCAGGGATCCCATGCATTTGGCTCCAGGCATTCCCTCTGTGCCCTGCAGTGTCACTCACTGCTACTGTGCACTATCTAATGACCAAGCTTGATGATGCCTGGAGCATCCTGAAGACATGCTGGTTAACTAGAGCCATAGCAAAGAACACAGTAAGCTATACTGTGCACGTGCACACATTAGAAAATTGCAGGTTAACTAAATGTAGTTACATGTCCACTCTTCCAGTGAACAGCCAGCTCCTTCCCTAGACCACAAAAGGGTAAGAGCACACTGACAGATTGGAAGTTGTAACATTTCCAAAGATAGCTGGTTTTCTCAACCCTGTTCCTGCAAATACACTCTCCTGACATGTGCCAGAAATTTAGCCCAAGGCAGATGGGAAACATCATTTGGCAAAAGTCACAACTTAACTCAGCTTATGACTGGTTCTATTAGGCAGCCATAGCACTACTGGTACCACAGGAAATATCACCTAATTATACATTTTTGTACAGGGATGAGTTAATAAATGCACTGTCAGGCAAAAAAATCTGTATTTTGATCATAGTTTTGACTGCAACATCTTTGCCCATGGCTGTTCGTTGGTCAAATCTCCACAGGTACTAATATGCAGTCACTCTGAAAGGTTTATATTTAGGGCATCTCTCTTCCAGACTCACTGTATTTTTTCATTTAGGAAACCATTTTAATTACTCAGCACAACCATAACTGCAGCTTCTATTTTGAACTTTCACTGAGCCGTCTACTAAGGGAACTGACTTCCACAAGAGCAGAAATTCCACCATCCTCTGGGCTCATAACACATTACTGGCCACTACTGAAAAGAAATTAAAATGCTCTCACCAGTACAGACATCTCCACAACATCTGGTGGCTGAAGGTACTCTGGGTCTACTTTGGGCCAGGACTGATGCAGAACATCAACATCCCAGTGATGATGAATACTAAGTTTATTCTGCATATGTGCCAAACCTGGAAAATGAAAACAGTAAAACATTCATCTGTACTGTAACCAGAACATTTGGTCTTTGGAATTTGTTTGACAAATTAGATCAGGATAAATTTGACTTTAAAAGAAAGTGCCATAGGAGGAAACGACATTGTTTAGATTAGCATACAACACATTATAAACAGAAAGATATACATCTTTGAAGCATTTGTTTTATACCATGTGTAAGGATAGTAACAATGTGGGCACACTGTAGACTTAAATTAACATTCTATAACTCTGCCATGAGCACAGAAGACCACTGCTTATTATTTTAAATTGTAGTACTGCAACACAAGCTGACCTCAGCTTCCAGAAGTCAATCATAACACTGCATTTATTTTCAGTAATGCCACCAGTTTGATTAAAATTTTAATAACAACTGAGAATGATAAACAATTATGGCTTATTATTTTACCACCTGTAATATGCTGTGTGGTTTCTAAATTTGTAAGTCAAGCTACTTGCAAGATTCTCTCTATTTTGTGAAGTGCATTTTCTCACAAATTAAAGGTGCTACAAAGGAATACCTTACACAGCTTGCTCTCCTTATGATTTCTACATTCTGAAACACTTTACCCTTTGATTTTATTTAAAAAAAATCTAAAGTGGGTATAAGTGATGTCCTTTTATTAAACAGGCTATAGTCTTCCCAAGATAATTAATTCTCGATTTAAGTAATAGGAGAATAGGATGCAAGTAATTCTGAAGCTACATTCTGCAACTGAATAAAAGCTCCTGAGTGGGATTCATGTTGCTGTTTACTGCAGCTGCATGACAAAATACAAAGGTTTCATTTAACAAGATGCTGTCAAATATGATCAATATTGATGATGATTGCTTTTGCGATTCTCACATAGCCAGGAGATTTTTAAATTAAAAGCATTCTCTGTGTATGAATAAGAGCACATACTAAAACTTCTTACAAGCACATGCTTCATTCAGAACTGCAAAACGTACATGAAACCTCACCTGGTTTAGGGAAACTACAGCAAAAACATAAAGAAAACCCATCAACACAAGATTTGGTGGTGAGACTGAGGCACTGAGACTGCTCAAAACAGCATGACAGCAGCCATAGGCAAACCCAGCCCATGCACAGTGTATACGTGAATTCAGCTCACTGGATTGTTTAGACTAATACGGTGAGTAACAGCAAACATGGACATAAAGAGCATGCAACTTCCTCCAGAAAAATCCACCACATTTTTGTCAGTGCTTTTTCAGACAAAGTGCTTTGGTAAAGTGACACACAGCCGTGCTATTTGCTGAATGACTCAGAAAGGGGCAGGGGGGAGGACCGATGGGAGCTATTTCTAATGGCAAGCAACAACATGTTCATTTCCTAATGACAACAACTATTTATTAGGTAAATAATTTATTAAAACACTTCAGTGGCTCTGGTTTTGTGTATTTTTTTTTCCTTTAGCAGCAGTAGCTCGGAAACTGAGAGAGCAAAAGATAGGAACTCAAGCAGAAAAAACATCTTCATATTGATGATTCATTATCACATTGACTGTAAAGACAACAGCTGTTAGATTCTTTCCTTTTTGGCTTTTGAACATCCAGATGAGCTCAGTTCTTTCCAACTGGTCACATGCCTTGTGGCAGAAGTATGCATGCTGGCCACTCCTTATTTTCCTGTTGAAGAGGATTCTTCAACCTATTTAAAACCCACTTTCTGATATAAGAGCTTCTATCTACAAAAGCAAAACCAGTGTCAGTTTAAATTCCTGTGGAGGCTGTCACTCCTAATAAACCTACTAATAAAAAAATAATTAAAATGTATTCTGAAGCAGAAAAAGTGTGTGTAAGCCCAATGTCAATCTTTTGGCTCATTTTCTTGCTACAAAATGAGCTATGACCTCATCCATAGAAAAAGAGAAGTAGAAAAGTCAACAGAACTAGTTTGAGAAAACAGTTTGACAGGAAACCAAAATGAAGGTTGTAGTTATGTTGCCCGTTTGGCTTCCTGCCTTAATTCACATTTTGTAGGCTGTAGAACACAGAAAATGCAATGAGTTGGTTTGTATTTTCATAATTCAACACACTAAACTAGAGACTTCACCACACTGATCCACAATGGTGACAGTCCACTTGTGAGGACATAGACAGAACCCTTCTCTAGCCTTCCCACCTGATTCTGAGACACTAGAAAAAAGCACTGTTTGAGATATCAAAAATGGACCATTTCTGAAATGCTGATTGTGAAAACATGAAAAATCGATTTTGTTGTCTTACTGTACTGTAAAGTGCCTAGTGAAGTGCATTTTATGAAGTGGTGTGCATTTTCCATCATATTTTTTGATGCATTTTGCTTTTATGGCTGTAGATTCTCTTGAAGATGCAGGACAGAAAGCTAACTGAGTACAGTTTTACTTATTGTAAGTTATTTACTTATATGCACCCATCTGTACAGGACAGATCAAAGACAATACTTGCGCTCAATCTGAAACCCTGATCTTGCTATTGGATCTGCTTCAATGGACTTCTACTGCCTAGCAAGCTAATACTAGAGCAAGGTTTCCCTAACTGGTAACTCACAGCATTGGAACCCAATTCCAAACACCAAGTTAAATGAGTACTGTATTACTGCAAATTAGTGAGTTGAGAGAAAGAGGGGACAGGACCAGTCTAACAACTTTTCAGCTCAGGGCAATGTTTTACTAGCATTATATGAGTATTTCATAAGCATAATACTTCCCCTAAGGTGCTATTTGACAGGGAAGAGCAGATTTTAATTTTAAAGAGATTTAAGAAAGAAGATGTGGGAGCAATTGTGTATCAGCAAGGTGTTGGGACAGCAAGGTAACTCTAATCTTACACAAAAAGAGCAGTGGAAAAAATTATCTGTAAAATTCCAGTAATTGTGCAGCTACTTGGACACAAAATTATGTAGACCAGAGAAAAAGTTGTGATTATGAAGTAAATTGAGAAAGAGTTGGAACTGAGAGGTTAAAGCAGAAAAGGGAAGGAAGATGGAAGTCTTAATGGGTGATAAAAGGGAGCTAATGAAAGCATCTGAAACAATGGCAATAATTAGAGTTTAGGACTAGGGATTTTCTAACAGAAAATATAAGAACATCATGGGGGAAGTATAAGATGACTGTGAGGGTGAATATCCAAATACTGCTAGTTTCTGGATTTAGCTAAATAGAAACAATATAAATCTGTGTTAAGTAAAATCCACCGCACTAGCAGACAAGCAGAAAAAGTTTTCAAAAAGCTCAACATCAGGAGTGCGTAAGGGCAAGTGGAGAGGCATTTTGGGTGAGTATCTACTCGCCCATGTAGCCTCTTTCTGGCATTGTTACCATGTTACTTTGTTCTTGATATGCTTTTTAACTATTTAATGAATCTCCCTATTTGACAGTTTCAGGCAAATTACATATCTGAAACACCTTTCTGCAGCTCAGGAAGAACATGTCAGTCAGTCATGTGTGAAAGAGTCTGCAATCTCAAAGAAATGGTAACGGCTGTTTCCAGACAGCTCTGAGAAAAGCTGTATTATACCACTGGCATAATAGTACAGAACTAGGTTGTGAAAAGCCTGGGTTTCTGTAAGCTAACTCTAGGATGTGCTTGCAACCCAGTAAATTCCATACAAATCTTATAACCTTCTTAAAATAATCTGTCTTCCTTCATTTGCTCTCCTTTATTTTGGGTTATTACTCTTGCAGGGAAAAAACTATTTTTTCAAACTCCAAATCATGTTTCTTCTTGGATTTGTGAAGAGGCATTTCTGCATTCAGATTTTCAGTTAAAATCTACAACGTCAATTAGTTTTACTCAACTGCATTCTTTGCAGAAGCCTTCTTGAGCAAGGACTGCATTCAGACAAATTCTTGTGAAAGAGCTATTGCAGTGACAGTTAAAATATTGCTAAGACAATGATATAATTAAAAATTCCAAAAATTATGTTTAATTTCAGTATTTCCTAATATGTGTTTATCAAAGGTGTCTTTCATGTGCCATCTCTAATAAAAATGTAACAACTCACAATAAGCAGTTTCATATCCTTGTCTGAACAGCAAAACACTATACTACTACAAACAAACTAAAAAAAAGCCTCAAATGGTGTCTGTATATTCCTTAGATACAAGGTTTCAGGAAGGAAACTGATTTCCTCATCCTGTTAGTGTTCATAAACTGCCAAGATATCAGCCGGATGAACTCTTCCCACACTGAGGGGCTATGGTTGCTTTTTATGTTATTGAGCGATAAACCAGTGCATTCACTGCACAGTTAACACCATTAGGCTGACACACCAAAATACCAAAAACTGGAGAGAGAACTTCTTCAAACACAAAGTATCAAAGCACTGGGTTGCTATCGTTCAGCTGCTGAAAGGTGAGGCACTTTCAGAACAGCATTGAAACAGCTTCCATCAAAGAGTGGGGTCCTCTGCTATAGGTGCAATTTATAGAACTAACAATATACAAACTCCTTTTCCTGACTAATTTATGAGAGAGGAAGCAGCATTATCCTGACATTTAGATGCAAAGCCAAGGTACAAAAGGAGAGACTTATTCTGTGTTTGGAGACCTAAAGCACAGAGAAAACTAAACAGTTATTTAGAAACCTTAATTTTCATATTGAAATTATTTAAAATAATAAAGCATCATCACCTATATGCAACAAAGTTTAAGAAACTGGTTACATCAGAAGAGCAACAGGACTTGGTGGAACCAGAATGCAATTCAAAACATGAACTGGGGGAATCTTTAATATGAAATTCCAATCCCAGGACAGAATCGCAAAATGTTGGCTATTTCAAAATAATACAGACTTCTTACCACAATGTAGCAGTTAACTGCATGTACATTCTCCTGATAAAATTGTTTAATAACTTCAATACCATGCAATGATCACCATGCTAAAAGATACTGTGATTTTCGAATTTAGTAATAAAATTCTTCAGGCAATAATCAACACACAATGGTTTTTTAGGATTGCTGCACTGAATTACAATGCACATGTCTCTGGACCACACAAGTAAAATTTTATCTTTAAATGCAGACAGAGGCTGAGGACAATACACTTCCAATTTTTATATGCTTCCTTTTCATTCTTACATCAGAGGGAGATCCACAAAATGTTTATCATTTTCATTCTCCAGTGATTTTAGCAGCAAGAAAAGACTTCCTTATCTAACATTCAAAATGCTACAGGATTAAGCTTTATGTTTGACAAGTTTTTAATTAAGATACCCTAGTGCTCTTTGTCATTTTATCAACCATCGTTGATAATTCTGTATTTCCTAACATGTATTAGAATTCCAAGTTCAGAAGGCACTGTATGTATAAGTAATTATCCTGGATCTCTTCTGCCTCCATCTCAGCCAATGTGGAAAACAGTCGTGCTAATTACTTTAATTTAGTATTATTTTAATTAGATGGCACTTCATAGTATAAGACCAGATGGATCATGTCTGATGCCACTCTTTATTCTAGACAGTCAAACTTCTATTAGGACACTTAAAAATCACTGGAAATGAAAACACATGTAAAAATCCTAACCCACTCTCCCTAGTATATCTTGTTTTTTACATAGGCTCTGCCTCTGTGTTACTGCTTTGAACAAGAGCAACCTTTCCTTGGCCAATTAAAATTACAGGGCCATGCACAACACTGAAATATGATCAGTTTAGTAGCACTGCTATGCAAACACTTGAATGCACAATGTTTTGGGATGACTGTTGAAAATAAAACCATTAAAACAGCATCCAAAGCTAACATTAGGTCCAAAACCACACAGCAGTTTGTGGCCAGCCACAATGCAGAATATATTCCTATCTTCCCACATGCATCTTGGGACTTTTCCCAATGAACCTTAAAATCAGCTGCTCTACTCTGGCATGCACATCCCTTAGTTCACAGGCTTTAACTGTATCAGCCCCATGCAACTTAGCTCACTTGGTATTCAGACCTGTACAACTGTGACAGATCTTAAAAAAGATACCCTGTCTATCATTCCCATTCTCCATGGTAGGTTAATTTACAGCATAATGTCCTTCAGTTTCTGGGCATTCTAAAAGAGTATGATTTTTATTGAACACTCCTTTAGTCTCTTTAGTATCCAGCCCTCTGATATGGTTCTCTTTGCCTGAATTCCTGAAAGAAAATATTTGTAATCCAAAGACTCTGAAACAGTTATTTGAAAAAGGGCTGTTTCGGTCCTGGTGTTCAGCTCTTAATAATGCCATCCATATTCAGGAATAGTTAGCAGCTGACATGAATTCCTCATGCAAGTCCTGTCTTGAACTTTTTTCTTTCTCCCTTTCTCTGCCTAGTTTCAAGAAATCCACCTCTGTGTGCAAGGAAAAAGAAACCAAAGGCAGAAAAGAGAGATGTGGGAATGCCACAAGGTTGAAGTTTGTTTAACAATTATGACAGAAGGAGACAACCTAGATGCAGAATTCATCTTAGTACATGTGAAACATGTACTAAGCACAGATATTTCTGTAAGTTTCTTGACTTTTTTCCTGGAACATCTATATAAAGTTTATAAATACCTTTCCACATCTCTGATGCAATGTGGGGAGCCATAGGTGCAACCATAATACAGAGTGAAGCCAAAGCATCTTCAAATTCTGTGCTGTGGAGAACAAGAGGCCGAGGAGCTTGCTGAGTGAAAAGACAAGAAAAAAGAAACAAACTGTTAACATTCTGAGGTGGGGGGAAAAGTAGTTAAGAAGAAAATGCAGTAATAAAACCTAAAATCAGTATCTATGCTGAGGAGAGTGTAATTTCACAATAGATTGGACACTTACGAAAATGGAGAATTAAAATCACAACTCTTGGTTATAGAGCACTCTCTAACACTTAGAAGCTAATCCTAAAGTGGCTGATGAAGACCCTTGGGGATCTCTAGAACAAGAGTCTGAACACAGTGTTGTGGAAAACAGTGGCCCTCAATCACTTTGAGTGCTGCTTTTTCTGAAAGTGCAATCTTAGGCAAAAGCAGAACTATCTGAGGTGAAGTACTTGTCTATGACAGTTAAACTGTGCTGAATGCAGCATGGGTTTTGTTGGGAAAAGGTTCTGTTGTACAGGAACATAGACTGTCTTAAGTAAAGCTGAATTTAGTGACAAAGTGAGGTTTTAGAGCTGATGGAAACTTTGGGAACGAAAAGCACAGCAGTCTTTTACAGTTTGATGTTCTGATTGTTTTAGTAAAGTGTCTGGCTTCTCTAGTATAGAAAATGTTCAATTTCTGGCAAAAGGTATGTGACTGACAAAATTTAAACTTCATTTCTCCATTGTAATTTACAGAAAACTTAAAAGAAAAGATATATCACTAAAAGTAATCAGATGAAATTTTTCTTTCTTTGCCTGTGTAAGAGATTATATCCCATTGTAAATTCAGCTGCTGCATTTATTTTGTAATTTATCCCTCTAGTGAAAGAGCACAGAGAAACGTCAATACATGTTAGCTTATGAGAATTATTTGATGTGATGAACTCCCATTCTTATCAACTAGTAAATTGTCCAAAACCAGTAATTTGCTTGACCTCAAAGGTCAGAGGGCATCTTCTTATCACTGATACTAACAAGGTCAGTGCAAACTATACTTGAGTAAGTTTTAGTAACTACTACCTGCTTTCAATATTTAATCCTTGCCCACCCCTCCACTTTCTCCTTTGCAAAAGAGGAAAAGAGGAAAAGTCAGCATGCTATACAGAAACTTGTTCTTCAGAGATACTGCATTGACTTCTTTGGTCAAGAAATACATCAGTGTTCAAGTATCTGGCTGTCTGTAGGACGCTGAGTTTTAATTTTTTTAAACATTAATTCCACCATCCACTAGGCCCAAATGCCAATGAATCACTGTGTTGGAAATAAAGAACTGTATGTTACCTCCCTAACACCATACAGTATCCCAGACTTAAGTTATCTCAGTACAGCACCTGTGCACAATCTACTTAACTTTTTGTTCAGTTCCTTGATTTTGCCCATAAGCTCCTTAGAAACCATAAGGTAGAAAATGATATTTCAATAAAGAAGTTGAAACTTTCAAAATTATATTTGGTTTCTGGTCTATAACAGGTTACCTGAAGGATTGCTCAACCAGATCTAAGAGCAGTAACAAAAAAAATTAATAGCTTATTCATCCATCACCACTGGCTGATAAACAACATAATCTGAATTAAAAATCTTAAGACTTAAATTCAGCAGTGTAAGATATCTTTGAGGACTAACCATGTGTGATTTTCCTTGCAAAGAATAAGCCTTTTAAAATCAGAATGTTTGGTAATTCTATAATGTACCACTACATCTAGCTACCTATGCAACTTGGCTAAAATCAAGAACACAAAGAACAGAACGAAACAAAATGCATCCTTTTGAAGCAACAGGATGCAGACATAAACGTCAGAATCTAGTGGATATAATACCATCAAGCTCCTCTTGCAAAAGTGTTTATATTTCAGGGTTACAGTGATATTAGAACATGCTGCTTTTGAACTGATTACCTCAACAAGGCTCTTGACTTACTGACACTGTTTATGAAGTTAATGACTTGCAGAAAGCTGGACCTATAGTTCAGGCAGCTCCTGCTTTGCATAAAGACTGACAGAAACAGCATCTGAGAGTAAAATGCCTTCATTAATATCACATACTTACATGAAGTACATTGGTGAGGCTCATCAGTCGGGAAATAGCTGCATTGAACAAATGATCCTTTGTGAAGTAGTCAGTTACCTTGTATTAGAAGAAAAGGCCTGTCATTAATTACTTAAAATTTTCAAACTTGGAATACTGGGTTTTTAAATGAAAAACAATTTGTGATAATCAATTTCAGTTTGTGAAATATGTGCATCTTACCTCTTACATGAAAATCACTTTGGTAGGCAAACACATAATCATGTGTGCATTCATGTGTGTATGTGAAAATAACAATCATATAAAAATACAACTGATTAGCTTCCCTTCTGTTTCAGGATTTAAAAAGCTGCAATCAATGCTATGAAAAATGTGCCTTATCACCCTTTATTTCCTTTAATAAAATATCTTTCTTTTGCCCCTACAAGAGACCTTCTCTCTTGTAAATCCATTTATACTGGTGAAAGCCTGTTCATAGATTACAAGATTAGAATTATAAAGCCTGTTAAATGATCTGGAATAACCTTCAGAGCAGGGGTGAAGGTTTTATCCATAGAGAAATACTTTAAGTTAATTTTGTAGGTATTTGTGTCTCCTTCTGAGTCTTGGATAATTGAATTGATGCTAATCACAGCAGGAGACAACACATAACAAGAAATGAACAACCATTTCAGCATTTTTTTAAGGATATGCTAGTATATTTTCACCAGTGGCTTTTTTCATTCTATATGAAACAGCAGGCATGATAATGAGGTATGAAGCAAACAGATCAAAAGCTTTTGTTAGGGGTAACCTACAGAACTCACCTACAGTTTTGCTACTGAAAATGGAGTTACTAGAATCCTAGATTGATAACATTTTAATGCCGTAACATTTCATCCCTTAAATGCGGCACACAACCTTTAAATAAGTTCTGTCCCACAGAATTTGTAGGTAGATAAAATTATTTACATAGAGAATAATTCACTTAAAAACAAGAGCTACTCAACTGGAGAAAAAGTTTTCGGCTCTGTAAGCCAAACATATGGTTTTAGAATAAGAAGCAACTTATTTAGTCATTTAGAAACTATGTAAATGTTTCTTTCAACCTCAGAAATCACCAGATTCTTCTGCTCCCAGATCTTTCTGGCTTCAGCCTTCTCTTTCTTATTCAGAAGCTTGGGATTTGGCATCGTTCCTGAAGTCCTTGCTTCAATAAGTTTGGTTACAAGTGCCCAGAGGCGTGTCTGCCATCTCTGAACGCCCGGCATAGCATCAGCTGAGATTAATGAAAGATTTCAGAAACAAATTAAAGTTACAATTAAAGAATCCTAAACTTTAAAGAAAAGCAGAAACTGAACAGTGGGGTTAAACTTTTTTTAAAAAACCTCTGTATTTTAAATGAAAGATACCAATGCAATTAAAAAGTCTTTACAATTAATGCTGGGTTGCTTTAACCGAAAAAAATCAGTAAGTTAAAAGTATTTTTCTGCAATTATTTTAAAACATATAAACAGCAAGAATACAGTGTTGAATATTTGCTAAAATTTGTAAAATAACCCAATGTTATGTCAATGCTAGAATGCTCATCTTGTGTTTTAATGACTCCACAAAGGAGCTCTACGTGCTCTCAGTTTTTGAACCCATGGAAGAATACAAACATACATACATATATATATATATATATGGACACATATATATGTATATATGTTTATACACACAGAGCGGTATGCACATATGTTTTCAAATGAAGAAGTTTGTTTTCAAATTTGATTTTAGAAATATACTTTTGCTGCTACAGAGATGCTATTGTGCTAATGAATACAGGACAGGCTCTTATCCTTGGTACCCTCTTTTGACACAGCTTAGTTTGGGATGGGGAGACTATGAAGCTGTTCACCTTGACCCTGAAGGTACCTGTCCTACTCCATGGCTGCTCACACCACAGGAGAGGACGTGAGACTCTGCCTTGATGTCTACCATGAAAGGACAAGGAATCTAGTCTGAAGGGCAATCATCAAAAGACTATCAAAACACATCTAGTGAAGAGAAGGATCATGACAACTGAGAACCACTATTTAATATTCTCTGGAGGAGACAATTTTCTGTAATATTTTTTCGTGGCAAAGTTTTGGTAGTGAGGGCCTACAAGAATGGCTTCTTTGGGAAGCTGCTAGGAGCTTCCCCCAAGTCCAACAGAGCCAGTTGAGCCCTGGAAGAAAGAAGGGGTGAGAAGGTGTTGTAAATCTGGTTTTACTTCTCATTACTCTACTCTCATTTTAATTGGTAATACATTAAATTAATTTCTCAGTTGAGTATGTTTTGTCCAGGATGGCAACTGCTGAGTGATCTCTTTGTCCTTATCTCAACCCATGAGCCTTTGGTTGTACTTTTCTCTCCCTGTCCAACTGAAAAGCAAGGAGTTACAGAGCAGCTTGGTGGGCACCTGACATGCAGCCCGAGGTCAAACCCAACACAACCTGCTTGATTTCTTCAATTTAAACATTCATAATTTTGTTATCATTAAGAAATTCAGACCAAAGCTTAAAGATTTAAGAGATGCTTTTCACCTACTTTCTATTTTCTTCTTCCCTGGAAATATCTTTAGGCTGCTAAAATCTCCTTTTCAATCATATTTTCTAATACTCTTAACATGAAATGACTCTGAAATCTTTCTCTGTATTTCTCAAGTGGTAAATAGGTTGGCTTGAATGACTAAATGCATTTTTGCTAGCACTGCTTAACTTTCTTTTAAAATGTTCAATCACCAAGCTCTCGTATACTTTGCAACTAAGATTTGGTACACACTATTCTCACAGTAATTTAATTATTCCATTTTCAAGATCAAAAAATACAGCAAAAAGATTGTGCATCACTGAATTAGCTGCCTGAGAGGGAACTGTGTACCTATGTAGTGTTTGGGATGCAGCTGCTAAGGCTTGATTCTAAGTAGTTCAGTTTTTTAAGAGACCTTTTCAAATACCTAGCTCTCTACTGTTGTGATTAAATGGTGACAGAAAGCCAACTGAGAACTCATAAAGCCCACTCCTCCAGTAGACTGAGTAGTGCAATAATACATAAAAGAACACACATGAATACAAAGCTTGACAGACACAACTGAAATAATATTTAGTGCAAGCTGAACTAAGTGGCAAGAATTTAACACATGAAAGAATGAAGAACTACACTTTTTGAAACCAGGCATGGAGTGTTTTATTAAAGCTTTATGCAACAAGAAGGTGAAATGTAAATGAATGCATGATACTACATTAAAATGTATGAACCACAGTAAAGAAAAGAAATTAAGACCTGTCAGTATGAGGAATTGCATGACAGGAGTAAATAAGTGCACAGGAGGGTAATTCTTAACTTATTCAAGAAGTAAGCTCATAAAAATGTCATATCTAGAAATACTAATTACTACAAACACTGATTATCTTCTAATGAGATTCTTCTGAGAAGTATTTCATAGTCCAGGTTACAAAAGCCATTGCATGTGTGTTAATAAATGGAAATAATAAAATATTGTCAAGTTGTATCTGTGATCTGATATGATTAGAAAAAAGAGATTATAAAGAATAAATAATAAATTTCAGCTAACCAATCATTGCTAATTAAAAAACAGATAATGAGTTCCAAGTTTTCAGAAGAAAATACAACTTAAGAAGTACCTTTTATATGTGCTTTTACCTTTTAAGAGGTAAACTGCTTTCAATAATCTTGCAAGTTTGCCCCAGTAACAGCTTTGTGACCCTCTCTCTTTTAAAAGAAACAAGCAATAAAACGTGCTTATGATACTTTTTTGATTCTTTTTTTTGACAACTTGGGCATCAAGAACTGTATTAATTTTGTGTTTAAAATATAACACCTGAGAAAAGAGAAACAAACCCACAACAAAAACAAACAACAGAAACAATCTGACTTACTTTTAGCATCCCACAAAATATCTTGTTCTGGAGGAGCAGCAAACAGAATGTAAAGACGTAGGGTGTCAATGCCATACTCTTTCACCATTTCCTCAGGGTCTATTCCATTGTACTTAGATTTGCTCATTTTTTCCCAAGTAACTTGGAGCTTCTCACCAGTTTTTAGGCGAACTGGTTCAGTTCCTGAATATTAAGACATACAAAAAACACTGAAACAAATTTTGCTCACTTGTAACAGCAATTAACTTTGTTCCCTAAGCATGAGAACAAACAACTATTGCTAGTGGTTTGGGATTTTTTTTCCAAAACAGCTTAAAGATGAATACCACCCATTCCAAACACTCTCTTCCCTTCCAAAATTTTCCTGTGTTAATGTTTTAACACCAGTAATATCCCAATGCTTCCATCACATCATGACAAAAAGTCTCCTACCATTTGGAAGGTGTATCTGGCATGCATCCTAAGTGCTGCCTTGACAGCTCCTGATATTTAAGCTTTGTTACAACCATGACATTTAGAACTTCCTAGATAGGTGTACTGATTTGATACAATTCTGACCTGTACTTAGGTTTTGTAAATACTAGATTTATAGGTTTCAATTGCAGTAAGCCATCCTGAAAAGAGTGTGCTTTTTCTTGCATGAATTTAGAGACAGAATGGGGCATTTACACTGAAGAAGGTGCAACTGAGTAAAACCCTCTGCTACAGAAAAGCCCAATCTTTTCTAGAAGAAAATAGGATAACAGAGAGTGGCAAAACTTAAGAGGGTGGGTTGGTTGGTTGATTTTTTACTGACTTACAGGGTTTCCTACAAGTTCTACATTCCTAATATCCACTGAATACACCCTGCACCTGTGTTAGTTTTGCCATGGTGTTTTTGTAGGTCGTCTGTTTGCTGGGACTAACTGACTCCATTCAGCAGGCTGCTGAGCACTGTCTTAACAAAACTGACTTTTGATCTTTTGGACTACACTGAAGCTAAAATAATACCATGGCACTGTTTCTGTGTTTGGATGCAATTAAAAGCTGCCAGATTAGTAGGATCTCTGCACACTCGGCAGTACATGTGAATCCAAAACTCACAGAAGTTGCTCTCCAGTTTAAATATTAGAAGGATTCATTTTCTCTTCCAAATTTTACCAGCACTAAGACTTGTACACTGAAGCAGTCCTTGGCTTTAGAGACCCACCTTCCCTATCATTCAGTACTTCTTTCTCAGACCAGTGAGGTCAACCTCCTCTCTCTTCAAACACTGGCCTGTTGTTTTTAGTCTGAATGTCTGATTCTTGATAAGACCTTGAACCAAGAGCTTATGGAAAGGCTCCCTAAGGATGGAAGGAAAAAGAAACTTCTCTGTTGAAAAGAGCTGTCAAAAACATACTTTATGATAAGCCTCAGGTGTTGGGCCAATCAGGCACAATTTTTTAACAAAACAAGAATTTCAAGTTGACTATACACAAATAGTTGTCACCGTAGAAAGATACTTTGTGCATTTATTCATGATGGTTGGCTGGCAAGCTATAAGTGTTTATTTGCATTCTGCTCACATTCTTGCACCTTGATTTAGTACTAAGTTATTCTAACATCACTTTTCAAATTAGCATATGGATAATACACAGAAGTTTCTTGGCCAACAGTACAATTTCCCTAACTTCAAGCTAAATCCCATGTGTAAAAGCATTCAAGTACCTGTCCTCATTGTCATACAAATATTTAGTTCTAGTCTCTCTCTGAGTAGCACAGGATTTTGGAGAAATTAAAATATTGTTGCACATTTCTTTCTATAAACAGATAAGACAGTTTCTCTAACATAAGCACCCACATGCCTTGTCGCTTTGCAGAACCAGCTAGGAAGGCCTGGCTGTATGAAAAAATACACTAGGAAAAGGGTAGTGCTGGAAAGTTCTTATCTCATTGCATCAATTTTTTAGCACCTTACTTTTTGAGCAAATTTACATCAGGGAGAATAAACTCTCATTAAATGAGTATATGATAGGGCTAAAAAGAGCCTTGAAGGGCAGTAGCGCACTCTGCAAGAAATAAATTCTAAGTAAACACTGCTCAGGTTGACACACTATTGTGGCCCCCTCCTTTAATGATCTTGCATTTCTAATGCATTGAGTCACATCGCTGTCACTGTTTTCACTGAAAAAAATGTAACAAAAGTAATCTCTAAAGCTTTTTGTTCCCACTCAGCAGGACAGGAAGGTAAGGCAGTTCTAACAGCAGCCTCAAGAACAGTAGGGGCCAGGGAAGGAGGAGGTGTAGAGCCAGTCCCAGAAGGCATACACAGCCTGGGAGCCTTCTCATGGGATCCTCCAAAACAGGGACATCAGTGACCATCATTTTGGAGGACATGATCATCAGCACTGGTTAATACTGACTTGCACCTCCTAATGCTCACATGTGCTCAGCATTAAACCACCTGAATTCTCTATGCTTTCACCTAATGAAGCCTCAAATGCGTACAGAACAACTTACATAAAAAGGATGCATTACTCCTATTAACTTTTTAAAAAAAAAACCCAGAATATACCCATCTAAAAAAGAAATAGTAAAACCAGACTTCCAAATTTTATTTCACATGTACAAAAAAGTCATAATCCAAAACATGACTTACTTTTAAGGAGTTAATATAGTATTTTACATTATTAGGCAATATAAATTACATGACAATTTATCTCACAATTTAAAACAAAGTAATTTAATAATACAATTAAAGTTATTAAATTTTATAACAATTAATGTTTCTATTGTATTAAAGCAGATATCTTCCAAGTACTAGTCCTTAAACACTTTTGATGACTCTGAAGTAAGGAGATATTCAAAAACAAAACTTTAAACTGGGAGAGAAAGTGACAGGCTTCCTATTTTGTCTTCAACATGTTCAAGTTTGAACATGAGTTTTCTTCCTTGCATATTTTGTATACTTACAAATATTGTGCATGTACTGGCACATATTGATGTATCACTCAGTCACAAAGAAGTATGAGGCTCTGCCATGCTGCCTGGTTTTATCAACAATGCTACGAGCAACAATTCAAGCATCTCTATAAATATTTTCTAGACAATATTTCAGAGGCTGACTGAAAAACCTTGTTGTTTAGAAGTAAAGGAATTTAAGTGAACGAGAACAGAAGTAAAATTCAGACAGCAAAACCAAGAAAAACTATTTTTAAAAATAGGATGCAAAAATAATCTAAAATATAAAAAAATTACTATAAATTATCCAAGTGAATTAGAAGGTAAAAATTGGGAACAAAAACTTTGTAACCCTATCAACAACAATGGTGGGAAAATGCTTCAGGATATAACAGTTTAGGACACATTTCTTCTACAAACTAGAGACGTTACACAACAGAAAAAAAAAAATTCCCTCCCTATCATTCAGTACTTCAGTCTGTTTAAGATGTCAGACAGTTATTAAAATAGCTACACTTCCTGCTATCTAAAATAAAGCTAATGAGGTAGCCTGATCATCCAAATCGGATAGGGCTCTCCACTAGAAGTGATTTTTCAAGGAACACGTATTTTTCATGACAAAGAGTTAGTTCAGATCATACGCCAAGTTACTAAAAGCTGAATGCAGGAACAAACATTTCTTATTTTTGTTTATGCTGACAGAGGCTACAAAAATGCAATACAAAATACATTACCAAGTATGGGGAAAAAAACACCAACCATGTGATCCTAGTAGGAGACCACAGGAGTATGGAGACATGCCCAAAATGAGAAAGCCAGAGCCCATCTACTAAACACAGGGCTCTAAACCAAATTGAGCCCTGCACTGAATGCACAGCGATTTTGGCAGTGTTGTGGTGGCTCCATCTCATGTTCACATGCAGAGTTACACTTGGATTCACATCAACAAACTGCACACCTCAAACATTCCCCTTCAAAGGCAGGGATGCATTTTTTGGCTGCGGAAGGGAACTGCCAAGAGGCTGTAGCACAGCAGGTGTGATGTAATTCTGACCTAAATACTGCAGCACACAGTCATGGCATCATAAACACCTCCTGAACCAAAACACTGAGAATAATGAAATTAAGCCATTTTCAGACACACTGACATTTCTGGCACAGAAGAGGTGTCTGGAGTTTCTTTGAATGCATGGTCATGTTTCAGACTGTAGGTTTGCTGGAATGGCATAGGCCTTCACCTGCCTGTGAAGTTTGTGCTCATGCTGGAGTATCTGCACTGAGACCTTGGCCATACACAGCTTTTGATCATGTTGTATGTCACACCTTCAAAGCCTGCCTGACACCTCTGAGAAGGATCAGCTGTGCTAGCCATGAAGTGTGTAATCCATCTTTTTCCTTTCTGTAATGTTCATACTGGAAGGTTCATCTCTTTGACAGACCAATCTCTCTATAGAGGGCCATGCAATGGATAGATGGTAGGGCAAGCATGACTGACAGATCAGGAATTCCTGCTCAGTGCTGTGTCCTCATGCTCTTTGCTTTGCCCTGTACAGGGTGAGCAGCAGGACTTTCAATCCCATTACAAAAGACCTGTCTGGAAGGACACTCTGGAGCCTGCCACAGTGATAAAATAGTGAATTCAGAAGGAGGGATAGCTCCAGCAAGATAGCTCACGGCACGTATTTGCACTCTACACCTTTAGAAAGGCTGAGAGAGCCTGAGTGCTGCACCCTGGAGTGAAGACAAGACTAGGTCAGTCACTATCAGCTGAGTTCAGGGGGTCCTGAAACCTGGTATTAGATATAGCTGTGCAACCTTGTGGAGGTGACCAAAGGATGCGGAAGCTGATAATTTTAGGCCAGAAAAAGAGAGAAAACAATATTGAATGTTTAAGATTCCACACAGTTAACAGCTGAGTGCTTTTGCTTAAAATCAGCATTAGTGATAAGGTCCTAAATGAATGCAGAGAAACTGTAGCATCATTCCTTCACAGAATATGCTATTTCTGACACACGCATATCTTTTTTATTCTGTAACTCAGCTATGTGAAAATAGTGCCTTCTTACTCAGCAGAATTGCTCTCTATCAGAGTCAAATCTGCTGACTTAACAGCAACAATAAACTTTTTTATTGCTTTATAATCCTTTAGGGAGAATGTGCTAGATTCCATTTCCAATTATTCACCAGACAGAACTGATTACTGAAGTCCAGGGGAGAACCAAATTCTGTATAACTTGTACTTGCACAGTTGAGCAGGTGTAACTGAATCGGACAGCACACGCTCACCGTGGTGGATTAAGCTAGAACAGAGGAGGAGTTTTCTGGCCCCAGCTGCCTACCTGGCCCCTCTCCCAGCAGTGGTCACAGCTGGGAGGGCTTGCTGGCTTGTGAATTATTTATAGAACCAATGCATTTTACAGACCAGACTGCTAGAACAAATTGACATCAATTTGGGCTTAATCTGATATCATATGTATGAATACCCAGAGGGTACCATTTATTCTGCCTTGTCATTACTGAGAAATTGAGCAGCATTTCTTTCCCACTGTCTCCAGCCCAATGCATTAAAAATAAAATAAATGACCATGCCTCATCTTTAGGGGATATTTAAGCTATATTGACACCTTTATAATTTTAAATGCCTACAAACACTGCATTTTCAATTAAGATATGTGTGTCTGCAAATGCCTATTCACCCATGCTGTTACAATATTTCTATAATAATCATTACACCATATTTGAAGAGCCTTTGCTTTGAAAATCTAAACTACAGAAATTTTAACTTCTGTTTTCAACCACATTATTATATTAATAGCCATTAGTACAGAATTAAAGACTACCCAGAAATATATCAATGGATTTGAAAGTCAGAGTATAGGAACCAAACAATGAAAAATTCCATAAAGAAAACATATCAAAATGAAAAATTACTACAGATAAGTAGGGGAATCATAAACATTTTTAATGATGCTAGATGACACTTTAAACAGTGGCAGCTCTCATTAAATGAGATATAACAGAATTTTGTTAATTTAATCAGTGAAAAAGAGCTGAGCTACTAGAGAAAGACTGAAAATGCACAAGAGGGCAGTGTTTTTTAACATTTTAGCATTTTCTCCCAGACCTGTGGGCTTCAACATCATGACTTTGAGCTTCCTAACAACAAGACTCTTTGTTTCTAATCACACTTTTCAGATCTTTCAGACTAGCCCTTGAGCACTCCAAACAGAAGACTGAGCAAAAGTGGCTTCCGATTAACACTAAAACATTTAAAATACATGGTAATATTTATAAAGGAGTTATGATTTCCATATCAAACCAAAATCCTAATTTGACTTAATGGCTTCAAAGCACCTAATGTTTTAGCTTGAATAGAGCTAAAGCAAGTGAACGATTTTGTGCATGATGATGAATTTGTTACAGTCATCTTGCAGTCTGAGCACATGTCAAAGGAGCTCACACACCCAGCCCTCAGGGTGATGCTGTAAAAGATCTTTACATGTGCAACAGTTCTTGACATTGTATATGGTGCCAAGGGCATTCTCCACAGTCTTGCAAACTGCTTCTACAGAAAGCAATTTCGAGTTTTTTCTGCCATTGTCACTAGACATAGTCAATGCTTCTTAAGGATTGTTTTTCACTGAAGTTTGAGTTTTCTTCTGCAATTTAGCATATTTAGACCAGTCTATGCAACACAGCTTTTGTGCTACTGCTCTGTCACACCAGAGTGTAAACAAAACACATTCCAAACTAATGCAGCTACAGAATCACAGAGTCCTTAGAACAATGTAGGTTGTAAGAGACCTTTGGAAGTCATTTGGTACCACTCTTTTCTCATATCAGACCTAACTTCAGGTTGTTAAGGGCCCTGTCCAGTTGAGTTTTGAAAATATGTGATGATGGACATGCCACAATGTCTCAAGTCAAATTGTTCCAGTCTCATCACCTTCCATGCCAAAACTATTTTCCTTCTGTCCAGCTGAACCTTGCTGCACTTGGTGACCATTGTTCCTTTCCTTTCTCTGTTCATCTCTGAGAAGAGTCTGGTTCTATCTTCCCTATAAACCTCCTTTAGGTAGCAGTAGATAGCAATTACATTCCCTCCTTAGCCTTCTCTTCTCCATGGGGAACACACCCAACTCCTTTAGTGCCTTCTTGTATGCCTCATGCTCCAACCCCTGACTATCTTAGCGCTCCTCCACTAGACCCTTTTCAGTTCGACAGTGTACCTCACACTGGGGTGAAGGGCTCAAAACTAGACACAATATTCCAGTTCCTTCCTGAATGATGAGCAGAGATAACCAAAGCTAGACATGGTTATCTATTGGCAAAAGCTAGTGGAGTATACTGTCATGCCAGCTGCTGACTCATGTCTAACTTGATGTTCATCAGGACCCCCAAGCCCTTCTCTGTTGTAATCCTCCCCACACAGATGGCACAGCCCCAGCTGTTTTGTTAAAGTCATGGTAAAAGATATGCACAGCTCTCTCCTTATTCACAGATGGAATCACCTCACCATAGAAGGGAAGCAGATTAAGTTGGCCATCATTTCCTGTTGGTAAATCCATGGTGGCTACTCCCAGTCACCTTGTCTTTCATGTGCCTGGAACTTGTATGTGTCTGGTTTACTTAAGTGAACCCTAATTCAATCCTACCCTACAGTGGATAGTATCTCTTGCCTTCTAACTTTCCTACTAAGCACAGACCTTGACAGCAAAGGCCAAGGCAAAGACTTTCCTTTCCACTCAGGATCTTTGTTGGGTTTTGCATCAGGCCAATGTCTTCCTTGGTGTTCTTTTCAATGCATCTCCAGAAGCCCTTCTTACTGCTTTCACATTCTTCACCAGTTTCAATACTAGATGAGCTATAACCTTTCCATAATTGATACTGCCTACCCGGCAAATGCTTCTACATTCCTCCAGGGGTAGCCCATCCTCACTTCCGCTTTCTTTGCACTTCTTTTGGTCTCCTTAAGGTCACACAGGGGGTCCCTTTTCAGTCCAGCTGGCCTCTTTCCATGCCTCCTCTTTTTCTTGCACACTGAAGTTAACCACTTACTTTGCAGGAAAATCTTCCCTGCCCTGTGATCTCACTTTATATTGGCAATACTTCAGCCACTGTAGTTAATGTCATTTTGGAAGGCTGAAGAATTTGACTAGCAAAAGAACATTTTGCTGCTGTGTGTTACAGCTCCATTAGATGACTGATGGATTAGGATTGTAAAGTCTTTTGTAGAATTAATAAGCCTAAAATTGCTTGCAAGGGAAAGCTCTGAAATTCTCTGCTTGAAGGGACAGCACCTCTGAGAGAATGGGTCTGCTTTGAAAGGCCCACTCTGAGAGAGAAGAAACAGTCTTCCTGCTGCAGCTATACAAGCCGCAGACAACAGAGCGAAACATAGGTACACAAATCATCTACATCCAATATTTCAAACACAGCAAACTACTGCGCAGCCAAGAATGAGTTATGAAAACACATTGCCTATTTTCATCAAAATTATGAAATAACTTGGGGAAATATTCTGCTAGCTGCAGTAACTAGTCCATCTTTTTCTGGCTCACAGCTACTTCTAGTTTTGTAGCAAAATTACAGCATTCGAGTGAGTTCAGTGACATATATTTAGACATAGACAACTTTTACATCAAGTTTTTAGAGGGGATACTTGTAAAGAATGAATTTATATTAATTGAGAGCTGAGAAATTACTGAGCAATTCTTCTCATGGGGCCATTCATTTTCACTCAATGTATTCAGTCACCTCTGCTGATTGGAGAACAGGACAGAGCATGGGCCAGTGTTTCATTGGTCTGACACTAGCACCCTCCAAGCTGAGGATGGCATTTTAGGGTACAAAAGAGCAGAATTTTACTGGAAATGGGGAAGTTAAGCTCAGAACCTATCTGAGAGGACAAAGAACAAAACAATGTATGACTGACCTTCTTTCATCAAACTTTACCTCTAATCAAAACAGAGAACAGTGAATTAGGCTATAGCAGCATCATCAACAAGAGTAATTAAAAATAATTATATACAATTCATTAAATAAAAAATAAATTGACATCAGATAAATATACTGCTTTTGCCTATTAAGATGTGTTTTGTACTGTTCAGCTCCAATAATGCAGTGACTTATAGGAGTGCTTAGTTTTTTACATATGCATGGTTCCACCTAAATTAATGCTATTACTGGCACAAAGTTACCTAATTTGATATAATAGCACTACAGAGAATGCCTTAAATTACTAGTTTGTGCATGCTTTTCCAGGCTGGAAACCTACAGCAGCATTTTATCACTTGCTCTGAGCCAGTTAATACTCATGCGATAAAAATGTTATGTATGAACACATACAGGAACGGCAGCTCACTGGTGAGAAACCAAGTACTGACAAAGCAGGAAAATTCAATGTAATGAATTATTCAATGTAATGTTCCACCATCACAACAATGTCCACTAAAACTCCTGCAAGTCAAATGAAAAATTAAAAATTTTAATAGAAATATATAAGGCTTACTTGTGTTTTGTCATCTTCAAATCATGGCAAAAATGGCTGAAGAACCTGGCATAGAATAAGTGCATAACTGCATGCTCCTTTCCTCCGATGTACAAATCCACAGGCATCCAGTAGTCTGCTAAGTCACTATCAAAGGGCCTGAAAAACCACAATTATAGAAAAAACACAATGTTGAAAAGAAAGATCAGTGCTACTGAAGTATCTCATCATCCTTGACTGGACAACACTGTTTACTGAGAGCAATACATGTGCAATAAAACTTTCATTTTGCTATCAGATCTTTTTAATTTTTTAAGAAGTGAAATGCTTATTATAGACAAAAATTTAATTTCCAGTGAGATGCAGATCCACAAAAAGATTATTTTCCTATATTTCAGGCAAGCAATTACCTGAGAAAGCAATGAAAACATTCGTCTTCTCTTTAAATGATCTTTTTATAAATATCCTGTGGCCAGCTTTAAATTTTTTAGCATTTATCAAGTTTTATATAGAAATATATTAGAGTGAAAGACAAAAGACATGACCACTCAAAACCAGTTGATTTTTTTAATCGGAGGTTTGCTCTGCTGCCATTAGGGGGCAACGATGCAGTTTACGGCTGCAGTACCCTCTGTAGAAGGAGACTGGTCACAGCTATTCACTCCAATTGAAGGACGCTTGATGAAATGACAGTAAATTTGTCATTTACAGCATATTTACTATGTCACTGGAGGTCACCTGAATGGTTTCCTAGCATTGCTTACTGCTTCATTACATATTTCCATGTCTCCTGTAGTGGGCCTGCAAAATACCATTTGATCAGAAGTTCTTCTCTAAAATATGCTTCAAGGCCCTGCTCTAACAAATCTACTTGTTTTGTCAGTCTGTCAGATAATTCAATCTGTAATTTTTGCAATAGTGAAACGTTTTTCCTCACAGATGAGCCCAGAAGCAAATAATGGATCTGGGATTCATGTGTTTGGTGGAACAAATCAAACCTAACTTGTTGGTAGGGTTCCAGAATCAACTGGATTCAGTAACCAGTAATTCTCCTGAACTGTAGACCAGTGAAATATGGTTTATGGAAATGAAAGGTTTACATATGCGTAGCTTAGTTAAAAGAACTAACTAAATAAATCAAGTGCAGGCAGCAATTTAGTGCAGAAGTCCATATAAATGTTCTCATTTCAGTACAAAACAGATTAAGCTACACTAAGCTCTTACTTTGACAGTTGGATGTTACATCTGACTGTTTCTTCAACTTCTGGAAAAGTCCCTCTTGCCCACGCACGAAAAATACTTCAAACTGTCATGGAGAGGAAGCAATCTGCCTAACTCAGTAATACTAATAATATATTCATGCTACCACTAGAAAATAATTAAAATTGGCATGAAATAAAAGTGTTCACAGAAGATTTTTCTCTAGTTTAACCAAACTAGTGCTGCCAATACAAAAAAACCCATCATCAGCCCAGCAGTTTTAAGTCACTGACAGTGCTCTGCACAATAAACAAATACACACCCAAACAGCCCCATGTGTGGTATCAATGTTTTAAAATGCAACTCTTTCTGTCTTCCTCAGACTATATAGTAGGGATATTGTACTAATTCCTCTTTGGAAAAAAACAGGGCTATCAAGCAGTGCTACTATAGGCAGACTGTGAAGCAGCTAAATAACTACATCTGTCTTCCCACACTCTCCATGCTGCAGACACTAGTCCATACCACATGAAAAAATCTCCTTTCATTAATTATGCATGCAGTGGAAGTGCTGACACAGCAGGAGACTGCTGTGATGCCTCTTCACTAAAGGTCTGCGCACAAGGAAATGGCAAGAGTGACCAGAATTCAAAACGTTAGAAGTGAAGGTGCCATGCTTGGCAGCTGGATGTTACACTGGACTATTCCCCTTCCCACCAGTGGAACAGCACTGCCTGTCCACACACTGAACTACTTCAGTGCATTGTCCGGGAGGGTACACTCCCTGCAACTTACCAGTCTCAGAGTCATGCCAGGCTGTCACTCCTGATGGCATCCTCCACTAAGGACTGTCTTCAGCTCCTCAGCTGAACATCTTCTCTGTGCCCTACCCCGTAATGCCCTTTCATGCAAATTTCTGCTCCTTGCCCTGTCATTCCTGTGCTCACACAGCTGTGTTTCTGCATCCTGCTCTTCTAGATCTCCTCACATGGGAGCAACCAAACACCACATTTTTAGATCAGCTCCATATATTCTCCTGGTTTTGACTGCAATAGAGTTAATTTTCTTCTGAATAACTAGTACAGTACTGTGCTTTGAATTCAGTATGAGAATAATGTTGATAACTCATGGATGTTTTGGTTGTTGCTGAGCAGTGCTTATCCTAAGCCAAGGACTTCTTGGTCTCTCATGCTCTGCCAAAGAGTAAGATGCACAAAGAATCTGGGAGGAAGCACAGCCAGAAAGGCTGACCCAAACTGGCCAAAGGGATATTCCATACCATAGACTGTCATGCCCAGTATGTAAACTGCGGGAGTTTGGCTGGCAGATGCTGATCGCTGCTAAGGGATGGGCTGGGCATCAGTCAGCAGATGGTGAGCAAAACAAGTGCAACGCTTGTTTTTCTTGGGTTTTATCTCTCTCTCTCCTTTTTATTATAATTATTATCATCACAATATTTTACTTTATTTCAATTATTAAACCGTTCTTATCCAACCCATGATTTTGACTTTTTTTTTCTTCCTCCTGATTGTCCTCCGCAGCCCACAGGGTGTGTATGGGAAGTGAGAGAAAGAGCTGTGTGGTACTTTGATGCCAGCTGGGGTTAAACCACAACATCTACCCTGTGATGTGCCCAGGCCCAGAGGGCAGGCACATAATGAAGGGCAGTGCAGGGGTTTACACTGCCAGTAGACTGCAAAGGCAGCTAGAAGCAGGAAGCACCAGAGTGCGTGGTCTCTTCATTCCCTTCCATTCTGTGTAATGGGCTTGCCTCCAAAGCCCCTGCGCCCGCAGCCCTCACCTGTCTGTGTTGTGAGGGTCAGTGTACCTCAGGTAGTACCAAGCGGAATCAACAAATGTATCCATGGTATCGACTTCTCGCTGTGCTGCTGCCTTGCACCTGAGCAAGAGAGAAGGAGAAAAGCTATTTTTAGACAAGTGACAAGCTTGGGAAAAAACCCAAACAAACCTGGACAGAGTGGCCACAAAGACATTTAGACTGAAAACTGCTGAAGTCTGAAGAGTGACAGTTCAGAAAAAGTCCAAGAACAGTAACAGGGTTGACTTCTTCCCTCCCCCTCCCAACACACAGCAAAAGCAAGCCAAAAAGAAGCCTGAACAGCCATCACATCCAGCAATACCAGAAGATGGCACCACACTGGACAGCCTTCTCAATCCAGGAATTTTTTGGAATTGCCATTTTAAAAGATAAAAAGCACAGACAAGCATACTTTGCCATAATGTTAATGGGTGCTGAATATATATCATGCTCGTTAGGTACCAGCAGATTTAGCAGAAAGGTCAGGTGGTTGCCTCTCATTGATTGTCTGTACAAAATGGTCTTTGCAGATTCCATTTATTATCTCTAGAAAAAATTAACTTAGTTTAATTTCAGCTTTCACTGAGATCAAATCTCTTCTAGACCTTGTAGCACAATTTTAATTTGTGATTACAGCAAATTGATTTTACTTGTAATTATGTTGGCAGCCCTAAGGAACAGTTTCAAAATAGATTTTAGCAGCTCAGGTTACTTTCTGTTAATTTCTCCTTGAATATTCGTTGTTTGTAGGAGACAATAATCACATTTAATAAACTTCCATTTGTTGTAAATGATCTCTCTTAAAACTCTTACTATTAAAACAATGGGATTATTCTAATGTCAATGAAACTTTTGCAATCTGTGACACTCTTGTCCATAAATGCCATTGATTGTATGTAAGAAATGTATAAATGCCATTGATTGTATGTAAGAAATGTATGCAGTTTATAATTGTATACATATATGCATGATAAGTATACACAATAAATGGGAACTGGCTATTTCATATTTTCTAACTGTGTATTTAGTCTCTGATCAGGCTTGATGACTGAGCTGCAACATGTTTCTGCTTGTCTGCCTGATACTTCAGCTCGGCTTGTCAAGGCATGTTTACAAGAGCATCACCACTTAACATTTTCTTTCCTTCTGTCTCTGTCCCTGGTCCTCCTCTACTTGCAAGTTTTTCTTCCAATGAGAATAATGTAATAGAGGAGTTTTACTTCTGACTGTTTTTTAATGTAGAATAACCATTTTATTAAATTGTACATATAAGTGAAGACTTGGCCAATGTAAAGGAATGGCATTTCTGTCAAAAGCAAGAATACTTTACAGTCATTGAACCATAATTACATCTGTTTCATGCCTCTGTGCTCTAAATGGACATGGCTCACTAACATGGAGGCAGCATGGGCATTTTTCAGAGTTTATACAATTTATATCAATATTGAGATTACAGGCACAATACTGTAATCTCATTAGACAATCTTCAGATGACTAACACAATTATGTGGACTTGTATAACAAAGAATAACTTGGGCATCTCCTTCCATTTATGATTGTTAACATTATTGTCACTCAAATACTCAGACTTCAGTATCTTTCCATCTGGCTTTCCTTATTAATTCTAGATATTAAATGGAACTAATAAAAAAGCCCTGTTACTGGAGAGAAGAACTAAAGGAAGGAATGATGTAACTTCTCAGAGCGAGGAAAAGCAAGGATGACTATGCACACAAAAGTAATAGCTCAAATGATTTGAAACTGTAGCAGATGTGGATGAGCAATACTGACAATAGCTGTCAAATAGGTGAGAATTAGGAAGACAAATAAAGATGAGAATTAAAAAAAATGTTAATTTCAGCAAGCTACCACATTTTAGGCTAAGAAACTACTCCTGCTTGACTTTATTTCTGACTAAACAAATGTCTGATTAATTTCCATGCAGAGCAGCCACAATAACTATCCAGAAACCATAAGAATTTGCTATACATCAAAAATATGCTATTGCCTGGTAAACAACAAAATCATTTTAAACGAAGGTTGTGGGGAAAGCCAAGAGTGTACACAACGACTTTCAGTCACAACAGGAAAATTTTTCAATTGAAATTAGGTATTGTAGACCAAGGCATTTCTGGGGGTTTTTCTAAACCTGTGGATCTCTTTCAGTAAGGCTTTACTGTAAAAGTCGCACTTTAAAATACACTACTATGGGCAATTTCAACAGGCAAATCTGAGAAGAAATCTTCTATGCAGAAACATGGGAGTAAATGTCTATTTTACAAAAAAATGCATGTTATCAACAAAGGTCAAAATACAAGTTTCCAGAGAACCACAGAACTGCTAATATTAAAATAAATTTAGATGTTATGAATCTGCTGCATTATCAGTGGGAGCCCCATTGCCATTTATATGTCTGATTTCCCAGCCTGGCAGCCTGATAACACACTTCCCATTTGGTCAGTCTGCTAGGAGCAGCAATGCATTGCACTGCTGATGAAAAACTTCTTGGGGATACCTCGTGTTCTACCAGTTTCTTCCACAGAACCCATATGCAAACTTCAGTGTACAGAGTATCTAAGCAGTCCTCAAGATTTTCACAACTGATCTTCACATCACATCTCTCACTATTTAATTCAGGTTTTTTTATTTCTTAAACAGGTGGACTACAAACAATAAGGATTGCAGTGTTGATAAGATGCATTTACTTTCTATTTCCTTCAAATCTGAATTACATGCTATCTGTAATGTACAGTGAATGTAATTCTTCATGATAAAGATTTATATACCGGAGGGAACACTTTATTGTTGGACTTGCAACAATTTATTCTTGCAATGAAGAAAATGAACAGTGTTAGTTTCCTTAACAAGAGGATTAATTCAGTAATCATTATAAACTTTATATGAACACTAGTGATGAAAGATAATTAAAGTAAGTGTAGTAAATGAAGTGAGAAATACTGTTAAGAAATGGGAAACATGGAGAAAATCGCTCTGTTTTTCCTTTTTTTTCTTTCCTCTAACTTAAAACCAGTGAGTTTTTTTTCAGCTTGTTTATGGAAAAATAGCAGTGGGCATTGAGTTTTGCAAGAAAAGGAGTTTTATAGAGTGTATAAGAGAAAAATCCCTGTGCTGGCTCAAACTAAACATCATTCTGGAGTAGTATCCTGTTTCAGAGCAGTCAGTTGCCAACACTTTGGGAAAGAGCACAAGAAACAGGCAGGTACAAAATGATCTCTCCCAGGCTGCAACAAATACAGCACTGACTTACCTCGGACAGGAACAGTTCACCCATTCCGGGGTGCTTTCCAGAGGTGAGGCTCCCTTTCCTGTGAACGTGGTTACATTGGGCAACGCCACAGGTAAGTCTGCATAGGGCACGGGAACAGTGCCACACGTCTGGCAGTGAATAATTGGAATGGGTGTTCCCCAGTAGCGCTGGCGAGATATTAACCAGTCTCTCAATTTGTCACTTGTTAGGTCTCCACCTATTCTTTTATTTTTGGCCTGCTGAGTAATAGCTTTTAAAGCCTCCTGCCGAGTCATGCCAGTGATCTGATTGAAAAAAAAAAGAGACGTGTAAGAAGAAAGAAAAACTTATAGTTGCTGTCAGTGAAAGTGCAAGAACAAACAAAACCAGTGAATTTTCTGAGAGTAAAAAAAAATAATTTCCCTACCAGCTGCTCATTTGAACCTTCTTGCTTAAAGGATAATGTTCTTGATGGTCTGAACAGAATGAGGCTGAGAAAGAGTCTTGTAGACCCCTTCAGCCTCTATTGGCAGATATTTGCATTTACTGTTGATATCTTTATCAGTTGCTGTATGCCAAAACTTTCAGAATTCTATCATGAACATAAGGTAGAGACTGAGGAAATGCAAATGTCAAAACAGCTTTCCTTCTCCTGTGATAATTTCAGGTTTTTCTATTCTTGCTTTCACATACATCTTAACCACTTAGACCCCACCTGGGACGTAATGTGTCTGCTATTAAAACATGTATTTTCAAGAGCTATAGCTAAAGATAAGATTTTTATGTCACTTGAGGCATATATGTTACCAGAAACACTGAAACCACATTTCAATTAATTTGTGGAAGAAGGACTAGTATGTTTATGTTTATCTTAAAAATCTATTGAGATTATATAGTAAGAATCAACTTTTAACATAGGTTAAATTATTTAGTTTCCATTATAGAACTGAGATCAACACAGAGGAAAGCACAACCTTCCTCTCATGTACAAAAGGAAAAGACTTATTTTATTGCTACAGCAGAGACAACATATTTCATCATTAAATTATTCCCAGAAATTTGGTAGCATAAGCTTGCCTTGATTTAAAAAAAAAAATAAATAATCCCTTTGATCATACAAAGTATTTGTCAGTCTTGAGAAAACAGATTTAGTTTGCATTCTTATTTTAAGTTGGAAAGAACTTCATACTTGTATACCCACCTCTGCAGAATTAATGACCTTCTCCAAACCGTTTGGCAATGTCTCAATGACTTCAGTGAAAGAAATGCCCAGTTTCTTTGCTACTGCAGCATCTTCTGCACTAGTACTAGGAATTCCTAGAAGGGATGAAAAAACATTTCATTTCTGTGACACTCTCTATAGAATGACTTATGTTAGTATAAACAACAAAGGAGTTAAAGAAGAAGATTTGAGAACAGTAAAAATGTTTTTGTATTCTTTAGGCAGTGAAATTCAAACAGCAATAATTACAAATAATTTCTCAGTTCCTCTGTAATTCAAATGTTCATTAATGTCCTGTCCTTCTTTCAGAAAAATGTGAAAATTTGATGGTTCTGAAAAAACTAAAAATAAACCTATAAAATTTGGATAGAATACAGAATTTTCAATATAGCCATATTATCTAAACATAATATATTTAAACAATACAAATTTTAATTCTATTTTCTAATATGATAATCAAAGACCAAACAAAAAGCAGAGTCCTCCTGTTTCAGTATTAAATTTATCTTTTACTAATTTCATAGTTTATTAAAATGTAACATAATGCCACAGTCTCAAACATTACTATCCCTTTAACTTACTATGAAATACATGGTTTGTTTATAAACTCAAGGAAACAATTAAAATAATATCAGTTTGCTGTTCAGACTATAACTAGTGAGAACACTTCCTACAGCTATTCAGATGAGTTAGAGAAGTCACAGTATTTAAGGCCCCCAGTGCTATCTTTCCCTCTGCATTTTATTATTTGGGACAGTCATGCATTTTAATTCTGCTCTGGAGGCTTACCTTTCACAATGAGTTAAGAAATTTATTCGCTTTATTTATTATCACATGTATTCTGAAATAATATTAAGATATTAACAGATTTATTATTTCCACAGAGGTACATCTTTCTGCATATTTTTCCCTTTCAGTGATAATTTAATTAATAATTTGAACAATCTTGCACAATTACAGTCATCTTTAAAAGGCAAAGAAACTTATTCCAACAAGACAATGCCAGCATTAAGTTGGTGAAAACTACACACAAAAGCTCTCAAAATATTTGCTGAGCACATTAGAATTATTAACAAACTACTTCACTGAAAACCAGCTTAACAATCGTCTTAGTTCAGGCAGCGAAATGCCTGCTATACATTTACTCTGCCAATATGTGGAAGTTTGGAAGCAGATGACTAAAATCAAACAAAATTCCCCTGTGACAAGAAACTCTTTAACTAGAAAAACACAAAATTGCTATTTTATCTTTCCAGCAGATGTACACTCTTGCCATTTCAAGGCTTTCTTATAGAACAATGTTTGTATCTTAATTTGTCAGAGAGCCCTACAGCTTGCAACAAGTGACTTCACAATATGCTCTTCAATGGAAAAAAGCAGGTCCCACTTTTTGGTCTGCCTCCTTTTGAAAAGATGGTGCTATTAATGTACACTGGCAAAGCTCAACAGCTGGCACCCACAGCTTCTCATGAAGAGCTGGGCTGTTTCCAACAGACATAAGGCCAAGGTATGTGCCAGCAAACTGGAAGATTTTAAGGAAAAATAAGATTAGGTATCTCAATTATTTGGCTTCTCCTATATGAGGAAAGACTTTATTCCTCAAAAACAGATTCAAATCTAAAGCGCAAGATGCAGGCATATTATAAGCAAGGTATACAGCCCAAGTGGATAATTTCCATTTGCCCTGTGAGGGTGCTCCAAGACATTTTTGCAAGGGATAAGGAAGGTAGTGGAAAAAGGGAAGAAGACATATGTATTTCCCATTAGGACTGGCACAGAACATTGCCTTCTCAATGCAGCCGAGACTGTGGCAAAGCACAAGAGTCAAAAAAACCAACTTGGTGGGTGCAGATGAAAACAGACATTGTTTTCAAAACTTAGTACAATTTCTAATTTTACTTATTAGGACAATCATATTATCTAAGAATATGTACTTAGCTGTACATACTGGGGTTGGGACTCCCCCCACCCACTCTGAGGCACTAGGCTCCCTATCCAGGAAAGGAGTCAGACAGGCAGCTTCACAGGACAGCTTTGAGAACAGAAGCTTGCTGCAGGTGATTCAGCATCCTCTAGCAATGCCCTTTCCCCCATCTATGGATCCTCAATTCTAAATTAGGTGCCATAAATTATGGGAATGCTATCTTTAGAGATAACGGATCCAAGATAACTGTCCAAGATTACCTGAAGACAATTATTACCTATCCTGAACTATTTTACTGGCCTCAACACAAACATCACTAGATAAAAGTCAAACTTGGAAGTTTTGTACATTTACCATCTGAATAATTTCTCTATAAGGATGTACATCATTTACGTAAATGTAAGACACACAAAAAGCCAAAAGTTAGGGTTGTTTGTCAAAAAATGGTACAGTTCTGTTTTGATTAAGGATAGTAAGAGACAGCCAAACACAGACGTTGTAGGTAACCAATATTCTTAAGATATGCAGATCCTCAAATTTAGCTCATTAAATGCACTAATTTTATAATATTTCCGTTTAAAATTATCATCCTGTAAATCTCTTCCCCCAGATATATTCCACATAGCTACTTTTCCCTGCCTTCTTCCCCAATGAAAATCAGAACTCCAAAATCCAGGAGAGAGAGCCTCTGTATTCAAATATTTACCACAACAGTATCTTGTGCTCCAACACAGCAACTGAAAACCATACTATTCCACTTACATATCTAGTGTCACATACCTATTTTAGTATCAAGAAAATTATCAAAACTGGTTTTTGCTGAGATGACTACAGGAATCTCCTGATTGGTAAGCAGATTCACAGCTGTCACTGAAGTAAGTGAGTCTGAAAACAAATATAATGATATGGTAAGTAAAATATGACAGAAGATATGGTAAGAACATCACCATTACAATGCAGTTTATCTTAAAAGTACATGAATTTTAAATAACAATTTTCTTTTAAAAAGAAAGAAAATTAAAAACTTATTCACATTTCTAAAAAGCTCAGACGTATTAAAATGCTCAGTAAGTCAGACTAATAAATTCTCGTTATTAGAAAACATACTTATAACAAGCACCCGAATAAAAATAGAATAAGATTTTTATTATAACAAAAAAATTGAGTCGGATCAAAATACAGCCTGCTGCAAAGTTGTATGAATTTGCTTTAGTAAGCCCTTATTTATATACTAGCATACAATGCTACAAAATCCCACCCAAAAATCAGATTAAACTGCAGGGAAGCATATATCCTTATGATTTAATTTTTTACAGAAGAATTACAAAGTATGTGAAATATTGACCCGTGTTTAAAAACCACCTTAGTAACCTACTGCTTTTCAAACAGGATATTCATATTCCTATTATGGATGAGGAACTTAATGTCCACAAGGAAGGGGAGACAGGAGAGAATCAAGGATAAGTACTAATAAACTGAAATTGATTTACAATGTGCAGATTGGGCGACTCAGCAAGAAGAAAACCAAATCTGAATACTCCAAATTTTGAGGATTCAAACCCCGGATCTCAATTTCAACCTATTTCTAACCTTTTCAGTGCCTTTAAGCCGATGATAATTACAATAATTAAAATATGGGCTTCTAAGAGCTTTCTTTCACCTTTCTTCATAGCTAATCTGAGGAAAGTCTTAGGCTTGTATTGCAATGCATAAAATCTGCTTGAAGTAAAGTAACAGCAATTTTGAGAAGACAGTTGTTATATCTCTATCACATCATTTCTGTTAAGCTTCTTAACAATTTACTTATTTCTGATTACTACTTTTCCAAATTCAGACGTCTGAGGTATTCATATTATAAAGAAAATTTCCACATTCAAAACACTGCACACAGCTTTCCTCTGTTTAGAAAAAGTACAAAAGGGATAATCTCATTCTTTAAAAGCAACTAAGCAAAAAGTGTCATGAGCAGGAAGCTGAGTGGGTAGGACACTGCTTTTAAAAATAACTTCTCTCTTCCACCCAGAAATAATTTTCATTTTATGTTGAAACCCAAAATAATAACTCCAGTTTATGAAGGAGCTCTTTCCTGTGCTCATTTGCTCACATCATTATCATCATAACTGAAAAGAGATGATAGTAGAGTTACAAATGTAAGACAATGTATGCCAGAGTATTATAATGAGATAATGAACAACATAATGGTCAACTCCTTATCTCAGACACTTCCTGCTGTCAAAACTATTAGACTTGCCAGATTTAAAATTAAAATACTTTTTTCTAGGCAAAAAAAAAAAAAAAATTGAATGTTTGACAAATGGTTGTTCTATCTACTTAAATAATAATAGCCTAAAATACAGACCTGTACTTCAAGACTAAAGGTGTTAAAAATTCCAGTTACTTTGCTATACAACAGGTTTTTTTCTCTCTTAGAAAACATAAAAACATACTCTCCTGATTATTTAAATGAGAACACGGTGAAGAAAAAGAGTTACAAGACTAGGCCCATTGAAAAAAAAATTACACTTAATTAAATTAAAATGTCAATGTTACTGAGAAATTTTTTTTAAAGCCTTGGTTAATGTGAAATACAGTCTATACAAGGCCATCCAAAATTTTTTTTAATTTAAATGCCATCATTGGCCTTTCATATGTAAAATGCCAATCTCAGCTAATTTCAACTGAAGAATAACTGTAAGTATATTCACAAGTACCAGCAGTACACAATAGCAGAATTATGATTCTGGAATTGTGCCTCTTTTTTGAGAACTTTTGGCTGCCATTATCTCAACTGAGAGTTTCTTAATTTAACTCAAACCAAAAGCTTTAAGCTTATTGTTAACAGACACACAAAAAAGCTTTTGCAAGTATTTCCACTTAAAAACCAATATAAAAATATACCATTAAGCAAATTTTGTACTTTTATGGTTTGGTCTAAAGCACAAATCCAACAAAGGTACAGGCACATGCACGGATGTGTGTTTGATTTGGTTTAACTGCAAGAACTGCAAATTTGTTCTGCAAAATTCTCCAAGCTTTGCTCACCTCTGAGACAAGAGCTCTATGTTACTTAGTTATGTTCCTTTTTTTTTTTTTGCTAGCAAGCAAACTTTTATAAGGTTATAGAAATGAAGCACTCAAAAAAGCAGGTTCTGTACAACCAACACAATTTCCTACAAGATGCTGTTGACATCAGATGTTATACAGGCAATAAAGCCTCATCTTTACCAGTAAGGGGAAAATAAAATATTGAACACCAGCCTGAAGCAGAAACAAAAAATACTGTATTAACTCTTGTAATTTTCAGGTTTTCCAAACAACAAAAAAATACTAGACCATGGCTGCTAAACCCAAGCAGAATTTGTGGTAGGAGCCTTCAGGAAAGCAGTTAACAACAATTAAAGATTTATCAATTGACTATACAAGTCATGAACTGCCATACAGATACTCTGAAGTCCCTTAGAGTCTTGTACTAAGGATCTGCATAGTAGGGTATTATTATACTATCAATCAGTGATCCACTTTGTATGTGTTAGTGCTCTATTGACCTCTTTATATTCCTTACGACAGGAAGAAATTGTTGGTGCAAGAAATAGTTCTGCTGTCTTTGTGCTGATGACAAACTACCATACAGACATGAGGTTTTCCAATGGGCTGACACAGTGAAATTTGGACTATTAATTTCTGGTACATGAGGAAACAAGAATCTGTTCCATTGCTTTTATATAATATGAAGTGTTACAACTATTATAAAAAGAAGAATTCTAGCATAGCTGTTCTTGCCACATCTGAAGCCAGGACAGGCTGATGAGACACTGTGTGACGTACAGCAAGAATCAAAGGCCTGCTCCCTCTCAACAGGAACAGCTCCTGCTCAGCTTGATACACATTCTCTAAAAATCATTCTCCATAATTTTTGCTCTTCTACAACAAAATGCAGTATGAGAAAAATACCACCTTTCCCTGGGATGAACTCCCTCTGAAAGACTTCCTTGAGACTGCTATTCCCATGCAGGAGTCTGTGAGTGGGTAAGATATATAAATGGGAAGCTCCATAAATGGCTTCAGGTGTATAGGTGTAAGCTGCTAGCTTCTCTTCTGTTACTTTGCCATTAACCTGAAAAAGAGCAGAAAAAAATTCCCACTGGAAGTGCAGTGGTTATAGATTTCCCTTCTTTTTACAAAGCTAACAAAGTCTACACCACCCTGCACAAATACACAGTTCCAAATATCAAAGCTGGGCACATTCCCACTATAGACATTTTCCAGAATCAAACCTTGACAAAACTTAATTTTAGGCCTTGAGAAAGTTGCTTTACAGCCTTGCCTTAGTTTATCCAAATATATCTATAAAAATATAATTCTAATCCCATGTAATATTGCACTGTGCTACTGAGATAGACTCAATCCCTGGCTAAGGAACCTGGAATCCTTCTATTCACTTTTAATATGCATGCCTTGTTTCCAAGAAATTGAAATGCGATGTTACCTTTGAAATCTAAAGAGAATTTAGGATTTTCTCAGTTACAATATGACTTTACACTACACTTCTCTGATGAAGTGAATGTTGCAACTTACATACAGAAATAAAATAATAGAAGATGGCACATCAAAAAACTGGACATAAAATGTAAATAATGAACTCCAAAGACTTTAAGAATTACCACCTGGAACTATCAACAAGGTTTATATCTTACATCAACTAACTGTGGAGTGTATGCGGGTCTTAGAGGGAGATTTTTCTGTAATAAGTATTGATATAAATTTTCAGAAACAATCCATAAAAACAACTTTAACAAAAAAATGCATCTTTTAGCAGGGTGCAGATCAGAGGTATTTAGAAGGTGCCTTTAATTTGTCTCAATTCGAAGTTCCCAAAAATTGAGTACTTTAAAATAAGAAGTCTCTTTTAGAATGTTAGACCAGAGTAAATAAGCACAATAAAGCTTTGAAGTACAAGGGCTGAAATTCGATCAGGGTCTCTCAAAGTCTCTTCTGTCACTACCATATTCATGGAGCCTTATTCATCTCTTGAGAAAAAAGGGAAAATCTGAAGTCCTTCTACAAATAATGATAATTTTCTTCAGGTTTCCTTTTCCTCCCTCTCCTTTCTTTCTATCTAGACGTCTCTGGAGTTCCATCACTACCCAATGGTGCTATTTCCATTATTTTAATTATGGTATATAGTAAATGAAATAATGGACAACTGTAAACAAAGCAGCTTGCCTGAGGCCAGCCTGGGTCTGACAGAGAAGGTGCCATGCAGAGAAAAGCAAAATCCCAACTAGATCCCAGCTGACATGTGCAGTGCTACTTAGTGCACTTGGCACAAATGCCCTGGCTTTTAGGGAAGCTTATTAGCTGGCATGTATTTTGGCATAAATATACACAGCCAGTTTGCATCCATTTGAACACACAACCCCTTTCCTAACGAGGGTAGCAGGGAGTATCTCTTCAACCCGCAAGCGGCGTTCTTCAGGAATCTGTGCTGGGCATGAATATAATAATAATCTCTAGGAGATTTCAAGCTTTTAAGATCTGAAAATCCACTCCAATCACTCATTTCAGGGGCTCCAGTTAGCCCAACCAAGAGAGCAGCAAGTGAAATTTCTGACATACCTTTAGCAAGAAGTCAAGAGAGCACCCAACGCAGTCACCTATCCAATTTGCTTGCATTTCTTTGATACCATACCACTCAGGGAGATCAGATAAAGCATCAAACATAGCCTTAAGCAATAAAAGAAAGAATTAGGACATTCAGCTTTTGTAAGCATACAAATGAATACTGTGGGTTTAATTATAACTAACAGCAAAACAGTAAGGTGCTGGTAAAAGCATTGGAAGAGGTGTTTTTCTACTGCTGCAGCCTTAAATTCATCTCTTTGAGAATAGAACTAACATGGTGCAAACCAGCAGTATGCCATTGCCAACAGAGACCCTGTTGTTATTAAAAGTGGCCTTTCTTTTGAATGGACTAGACCTTAAGATACAGGAATAAACACTTAGATAAAAACAAACACAGAAAATATTCCCAATGGTTTTAACTTCTGGGAAGTGTAGTTGACCTACTGAGCTGAACAAGACGTAAGAGATGTGCTAGCAGATATGAAGTCTACATTTGGATTAGTTGTTTTAGACAATAGCCTGCAGACAGCAGTCAGACAAAAGGTGTTAACATGTCTTAAAAGTTTCAAGCTCTGACTTAAAATAGCATAATAGTTTCTAGCTGCCTATTTTCTCATATTTTATATTGATATTTTACCAAGCACAACAGGCTGTAAAGTTGATTGGGATCTTTAGGTTGTATCATCCTGTAAAAACAACACTAATCATAATAACAAAGGTTCATATTAAACTCAAAATATATATAATATAATAATATAATTATTATAAGCAACCAGCAATAAAGCTGTATCTAGAAGGGTCAAGGGCCTAGAGCAAGTCTTATGAGGAGTGGCTGATGCAGCTGGGGATGTTTAGCCTGGAGGAAAGGAGGCTCAGGGGGGACTTTATCACTCTCTTCAACTGCTTGAAAGGAGCCTGTAGTGATGTGGGGTTCAGTCTCTTCTCTCAGGTAACAAATGACAGGACCAGAGAAAATGGTCTCAAGTTGCACCATGGGAGGTTCAGGTTGGATATTAGGAAAAATTTCATCATGGAAAGGGTTGTCAAACATTGGAACAGGATGTCCAGGGAAGTGTTTGGGTCATCATCTCTGGAGGTATTTAAAAGACCTATAGATGTGGTGCATAGGGACTGGGTTTACCGATGGACTTGGCAGTGCTGGGTTAACAGTTGGACTTGAAGGTCCAACTGGTTTTTTCCAACCTAAATCGTTGTATATTATGTAACAGGGAAGAAATTGATGATGATTCCTTTACTAGGCATATGTCCAACAGCCAACTTGTACCTTCTATGTATATTTGTACTCAACAAGAGATATATCTATATATTTATGTGCTTTCTGATGTGTAGAGTGGAAGCAGAATAGTCTACTCCAAGTCAATTAGTATTTGCCTGAACAACTTGAACAATATGATTTAAATAAATTACATCTATAACAATGTAAAGGAGAAGACAGATAACTTAAAGTTCATCTACTTTTTCACTTAGTAACACTTCACATTTTTGTTATGAATACTGTGACTGTCCAAAATCTTTACTTTGGCAGAAGCACAGCCAGAGGCATGAGTCACTCGGACAGATGGTGAATATGCCGAACAATTACAGTTAAAATCTAAGAATAAGGCAACATGTTGAATAATTTCTCCTTCAGCTGTGACTCCCAACATCAAATGTGCAAGCTCTTTATTATCTCAGTAATTACTAACAACCTGCAAGGAGGGACAGCAGCTACTACGTGCTGCTCAAACTAAACAGTAGGTAGTTGGATAATTAGTGAATGTACAATTAAGTATTCTACAAGAATGTGTTTCAAGTGGTGTTTTAATGACCTTCTTAAATAATTTCAAAGTGAGATGCATAAAAGTTACTCTAAGAATTACTTTTTAGGTACTGCTCTGTCATTCAAAATACAACAAAAGGCATGCCCTTCGTAAATCATATTACACCACCACTTGGGATTTACTATTGTTTTGTACATCTTTAAGAATCAAACCAATTTATTGATGATTTATAAATAAAAGAATATTAGGCTTTTGGAGAGGTTTTTATCATACCATATCTTTAATCAGTTTTAACTCAAAATTGCAAGCATGCTATGTCACAGAGAACACCAAGTTCTGAGTATTCTCATTAATTGTACTGTTCCAGACAGCTAAGCTTTATCTACAATGATCAATCCATATACATATATAACTACAAAAGAATAATGAATAATTGCAGATATATATAGAGAAATATATATATACACATATAATACCTGGATATATTCTTTGTAAGAATTTTATGCATTTTAGAAAGAATGAAATCATGTCAATACACGCAGAACTGGCTGTTTTTTTTTTATATCCACTCTAACTCACATTACATTTTGCTGGCAGAAGCAGCTAAATGTGCATGTGTTCTACTGAAACGGTACAGTCTGTTACTGCTTGCCAGCAAAACTTCCTAGATGTTTTTGTCACTGCAGTATTCATACACCAAGGTTGTCAATACCAGTGTGATAATGATTTTACTCTAATTCATTGGCCTTATTAGAAGCTACAGGCTACAGTTTGACTTAACCCAGTTCTTCTTTTGATAATGCAATTACTTAATGTAACTAAATACAGGAAGAGACAACTTTATTTCATCTGAATGAAGACAACTAAGCTTCATCTGCGTGATGATGTAGCCTAACAGGGTCTGCAAACATAAACCCCTTCTAACTTAATTTTATACATAAACAGTTTAGTGTGATACAAAACAAAAAATCAAGCAAACAAAAAAGTTTCAAAACTTTTCAGAATGGAATTATGATTCTCAGCTCTTTGTATTCAACACACTCCTCTGGTTTCCTGTCAAGGCTATGAATAGCAGGTGAAGCAGAAAATGAACATGCAAACCACAAACAATTTACCTGGTGTTACAAAGGCAAATAATATAGAGTATGCACACTGTTAGCATGTCACTAAGTGTTTCTGAATGGTAGATTAACCTAGGATACTCACTAGCAGGAAAGTAGAGAAACATTAATTCTTACACACACGAATGCACTTGTACATTCAAAATTCATTTGTGCAAACTAGGACCTTTTAAAAAATAGCTTAAGTAAAACCCTTTAAAAAACCTTTTTATTTTCAAATCCAATTGCACTACACAATGCAAAATACAAGCCCACAAATATGTGTTAGAACTATTATTAATATAAAAAAATTACATATAGACTGTTTGGGTATACAAAACTATTGACCAATGCTAGCGTAGAAATTCCTGAATATTTTAAGTTAGTATTTGGAAATTTAAATATCAACACCACTGAATTTTGCTTCCATGTTCTTTTTTAAAAATCACTGCCATGTTTGGTAGAACACCTTCTGAATCATTCAAGTAGTCCCATGAATTCTGCTCAATTTTTTTTTTTTTTCCATTTGCCAACCCTGGCAGATTTCAAGGCCAGTTTAGATGGCGCCTTGAGCAACCTGATCTAGTGGGAGGAGTCCCTGCCCATGGCAAAGGGGGTCGGCTGGGACTAGACAACTTTTAGGCCCATTCCAACCCCTTAACATTCTATGATTCTGTAATTACATATAATTCCTTAAACAAAAATTCTGATCCTTAAAAATGTGTATATAACTTCTAGTTATTTCTGCCACCAATTTGTTAACTAGATTTGTCAATACAGAGAAGACAATCAGCAAGAAGACTCCCAGCCCACAGGCAAATAAACAAAAGTAAAACCAATTTGGATTCTGCGGGGGACAAAGAACAGCAATATTAGAATCCAGTAAGAAAGTGGTAAGATGATCAAATAAACTCAATTTTCAAATGTCTGGTGATGAATTAATAGTGAGAAATTTGGAAACATTAGGCAGCAGAGTCTTCCTGCTTTCATTTTTCATTACTTGGGAAGAGACAAGAAAACTTCAAATGCAAACATCTAATTACAGGAGAAATGACTCCTATCTTAATTAAACAAGTCAAGGAATAGCATAAATACATTTTGGCAGTCTTTCAGATCTAAAGATAGACAGACTCAGGAAAAAGTTAAAGAAATCAAAGTTGTGTTCAGGGATGAGAATGACTTAAAGGCTTTTACACCTGCAGAAGTTGGAGACTGAGGATAAACCAATGTTTCACAGGACTTCTTTACTCTCTCAGAACATACAGAAAACTCTGGCACAGCCAGAAGATGAAAGTCAGCTATCTCAGATGATCAGAGAATAACAAAATCAAGATGAGTTTGCTGAAAATTCATCACAGACAATGATGACCAAGACTGAAACTGGAAGTAACACATTGTATGTAGAAAACTGGTCTCACATTTCCATCTGTTTAGTTTGCTGGAGATTATGACAGAAACAGAACTTCAGTTAAACAATCTTCAGGCAAAAAAGATCCAGAAAATCGAAGAACATAAGGGCTTTACAATTTCCCAAGAGCATCTCAGCTCCAGAAGTCCCTCTGCTTGTAGTTCAAAGAAGGCTTCTGCTGAGCCCCTAAAAAATTCAGTCTCTGACTTCATGAACTAAAAGTTTTAGTAGACCAATACCTGCTACTAATTTCATACTTAGTGAGAGTAATTTAACTCCTCTATGATAGTAAATGAAATAAAGTGAAAAATCTAAATATAAGCTATAAAGTCAAACATATACTCTTTTTTCAATGAAGACACTTCAATGAAGTTTGACAAATCTGAAAGATAACAAAACTAAAATAAAAAAAGTCAGCAAAAGGTTGCATTTCAGAAGAATTCAATTAATTGGCAAAATAAAATTGCATTGTACTAAATTACAATTCAATTATAAAGCTTTGCTTCTGAGGAAGAGTCAAATAAACATACAAGCTCTGTTTGGATTAAAATGAAATTCTTCCCTTTATTTGATCAAACTCCCAAAAGAGCAACCAAACATAAACTCAGGATTACACAAAATCATTTAATACAACATTATATATTAACTAAAGTACAAGAAATTAAAGCTAGGCTGCCCACTGTTTTATTTTTCACTCCATTGCACAGTTCCAGCTGTGATTATGTGGTACAACTTCTGCTGGTATTTAATATGTTCTTGGTTTATTATTCTTTTTTCCTTCAGTAGTTTCTGTCTGTACTATTGTAGGTCACTCTTGACTTTTATTTCCTGTGTGTGAAGAATACTGAAAACATATATTAAGGAGGAGCAATAACACAGATACCATGTATACTTAAAATTCTTTCTCATAAATCTCTAAACTGTCAGCAGTTTTTCCATTTCCCTACCCTAAAATTTATGGTCAACAATAACCTCTGGTGTGATTACACAGAAGTGAGGCAAATAAATGATTTCTTAAAAGCAAAAAGTAAATCCAGCATCATTCTCCAGATTTGCTCTTCAGAGCTGTTCTCTGCTTAAATTACCAAAGGGAAGATACTCCCTTTCCAATATAACAAAGTGTATCCTTATGATGAGTAATTGATTCCATAAATACAAAAGCTCTTTAAAAACATTTGTTGTATTTTTTAATAGCACTGAGTATTCACTGTTTTGATTAACCTCATACCAACAGGAGCTTATATTTATATTGCTGTAGCGTCAAATGAGATGCTGTGTTTAAACTGAGGTTATCCCGACCAGGCTGGTCTGGATATCCACAAACAGTTTTCTGTCTTGCCAAGCTGACAAAACAGGTGTCATTTCCTATTAATGACGTGTTAAGCGAGCTGAGGGAGCATTGCTCTTGGTCCCTGTCCAGGAGACAGCTCTCAGCCTGACTCAAGAGGAAGAGTTTCAAAGTGAGGTTTATCAGGCTTGTTCCATTGGGAGAAGACAACTATGAGCTAGACTCCAAGTATGGGAATTGAAAAAAATCACACATAAAGAATGAAAAAGAGCTAGCATTTCAGTTCTCCTCAGTGATGAGGCATTACCTCCTGCTACGAAATCCAAAGTGCTGCCAAGACTCTTAACATCCTGAAATGCAGTACTTCAGTTTCATTACATTTCATTATCATTCTGCTTAATATCTCAGAAATAAAATACAAAATAAAAAAATCAAGCAAAACACAATTACATTAAATAATTCCAAATCTATTCAGATCAGATAAAAGGGCTGTCAGATGGAGTGCAAAGCCATAGAAAAACGAGAGAAGAGCTGTAGTTTATTTGCTGCTTTCCCTCCACAGAGTCAGCACCATGGCCAACATCTGTGTTACTGCTACCCACAGAAAATGAGAAGGGTTTATCTCTAAATGTCTGTACAAAAAAAATTAACTAAGAAGGGGTACTACTTATCTGTATGGCAACTGTAAATTACAACAGCAGAATTTTTTTGGTTATACTCCCCAGTATTCAAATTAAACAGACTATTGTTGTGCAAAAAAGGGAGATGATTTAAGGCAAAACTTGAAGTTTTAAAGTTGCTTCTATTTTATTTTGTTCAAGAAAATATTATTTTACAGGGATTTGAATGATTTTTTTTGTACAGTAAAAGATGAAAAAGAATTGTACAAAATTAATTTAGGAAGAACAGGGACTATAAAAAGACTAACCTTGCTGATTCTGATTTGAGGACTCAGTTGACCACGCATAAAAACCCCCATAAAAGCAATTTACAGGTACACAGAGAAAATACTAACATTTACAGATAGATTTTTCCAATGAATCTGTCTACCAATGCAGCTGGGTAACCATAGCAACTAAATGTTTTAGCTTAAACATCTTAAATGCAGAGACAACAATTTGAATAATAATGCCATCAGTAAAGGCATTATACTTTTATCAAAGAAATATATCAAAAGAAAAATGACAATTAAAATGTTCTCTAAAAATCCATAAAAGCTGCTAGACCTTTTCATATGTACCCTACAGTTTAAAAAATGGGTCACGATTACTTTACTACTTTACATATGCAAAATGCTTTCTGCTAAGCATTAAAAGCATGGTCAATATTTTTGCCCTTTGAAAAATACTCATTGCCAATGGCAAATTGCCATGTGATCCAACACTGCTTTGTTTGCAATTTTTATTGCAAGAAAGGAAAATGAGCTGGTGCAGTAACAAAAAAGAAATCAAAGCAAACCTACAGGAGATGATTCCTCTGGACACAACAGAAATCTGAAAACCAGTGTGTGCAGGAATGAAACACTGCCTCCTCTAACACATGACTTTACACACCATTACTGATCATGTAACTGCTGGCTGCTATTTGACCAGCAATGTAAGCACTGCAGATGACGATTACTCTGATTAGTTTTTATTTTCATTAAGGTTGTGAGATACAAGGGAAAACATAAAATGGTAAATGGGCAAAAGAGAGGAACGCAGATGACTAGACTAGATCATCAATATAAACTATAAATAGGCTGAAAAATTACAACAAAATAATTTGGGGATGCTACAAGTAGAAAATAGGTTGTATCCATACATATTCAGCCATTATTGCTAGCTGGTAATTTGCATGAAGAATTAAGGGATAGAAGATTCATTAAATGTATTTTAAATGGAACCTTTCCTATGAAGTAAGGTTATAGAATAAAGACTTGTATTTTCCTCTAACCAACGCAGGAATGGAGCAAGTTAAAAGCAATAAAGCTTTTTCTTTCCAAAATACTTTCCCACTATGTCAATTTGCAGAAAACTCAGGTATAACTTTGGGAAGGAATAGGAAACAGATTTGCAGAGAGCCATTTTTCAGAAAAAGGGCAAGGAAGGTGGAACTTTCTGACATTTGGTCTTGAATTTCTGTAAACTTTCCAGAAGAAATATTAGTCACCATTGAAAAGGTGACCAGAATCAAATTGCTTTCCCCATGATACACCAAAACCAGATAAATGCCTGACTGTAGAAAGATGAGTGAGACACTCATAGAATTCTAACCCTCTAAGTCTAAAAATAGCCAAAGTCAGAAAAAGATGCAAGTCTTCCCCAAAAGGTGTAAGGATTAAATTACTCTCAGATAGTCTCTTAGTGCCTTCCAATTTTTTAATTTCAAAATAAGAAGTAGTGAAACTTAATTTAGTAGCAGAAATCCAGTCATACAGCTCACTGAAACCCTGATCCACTTAGCTCTCTACCTTTTTCCAAACCTAGGAAAAATATCTTGCAAGAAGAAGGATTAAATCTGCTCTGTGCCTTCGAACTTGTCCAAGGTGTGAAGAAATAAAGGGCCATGTGTGTTCTGAAAGAAATTCTGGCAGTACAGCTCAAAGACCTAAATGCTGTTGCATACTGACAGAAAATGTAGATGTTCAGATACAGATGATTTTGACCATGCTAACCTGACACCATCTTGTCTTAACCTTCTGGACACCTTTTAAAAAAACAGAATTGGACAAAAGATGTTCAACAGGCAACTGACTCAGAAACGGAATAAAGGACTCAGGTCCAGACAGGTTCTGGAAGGGCAAGTTTCTCTTTCTATTAGTGTTTTAATGCAAAACAAGTTGACTTACCATGGATTTGAAATCCCCAGGCCCACGATAGATTTTCATAATGTCCCCTCAGATTTCCGTTTTACAGGAGTCTGGCATATGAATTATCAAACAACTGACAAAAAAAGGAAGTGAGATCCATAAAGAATCAAATTGCTGTACTACTTTATCATTGGAGGCACAAACATCTGAAGTCTCTGAACTGAAAGAATTTCAGGAAAATGAAGTTGTAGTGGTAGTGGTTCTGGCCCATTATGTAAGCCAGGAAAATCTCTTCATGGAAATAAGTGTCTTTAAAATCAGGAGACATGAAATAACCCCCCCTGCTGAAGTGAAGGTATCATCACCACTAATGTTATCATCCTGAAATCGTATTAGCAGTTAAAGATCTTTAGCTTCTTAAAGTTAAAAAGATGTCTCTATCCTCCACATCTATTAGGACTAGCTCCATGAAATCTGGACCCTCCACTCCAAGAAGAAAGGCTCTGTAAATGATAAAGGTATATGAAGGTCTCCCTCTTGATAAAGCCCAGTCTCCTGGCAAGAGCTTTTGAAAAGAGGTGGGGAAGAAGATTTGAGGAATAGGCTAGGAAGAGTAATTACTGTAACCAGGGTGTTCAACAATGCAGGTCAATATGGATTTAGATCAACTGTAAGCAGCATGAATCCAAAGAAAAAATGGACAAAAGAAACAGATTTAGGAGGAAGGATTCACGGCTCTTTTGACTCCTGGACAAGTACTGGCATAAGGAATGAAGAAATGTGTGCAAGGATGTTTCAAGGATAATTAGTCAAATTATTCAGAAAGAGAAGCCAAAGTTGTAGCATTTCAGATCTGTAATTTGGCTTCTGTCAAAATGCTAGTGTGAAGCTTCCTGATTATGTCAGTGTGAGCACAGAGTTTCTAAAAGACTGAAATACTTGGCCGTTATTAGCTCAGATACAGAATCCCTCCAGTGGACTGTCAATTGTGGGTTGCAGTTCATGGGCCATTCAGAGTTGTGTCGCCAAAACAGTCTTCTTCAGAAAGTAAAACACAACATGCTATGTAATCTAGTCTCTTGCAACTTGAAAGAATAAAAATTACTAAAAAAGGGACTTTACTTGTCTTAATCTTCCAAGCATGAAATCCATCTACTATCAGATACTGGACTTCATATAGCAGAACCTGGTAATCTGCTATTCTTATTTGAAGGTTTGGGAGGGGAAAAAAAGTTATTTTTCCCCCTCTACAACCAAATGTTTAAAAGCCTTGCCAAAAGAAGCAGAGTGAGACTGTTTAAAAAGAACCACAGCAACAAAAATAGGAGTGAGTGGAGGGTGAGTAAAAAGGAAAATCCAAACCACCTGCTGATTCCTGGTAGCATCTGTCACTGTACAAGAAGTGGGAGAACATGAAGGCAACGCTTGCCAAAGCACTAGAACTGGAAGCAGTATGGCATCATTCATCGATCTGGTTGTATCAGCTAACACAGACCCTACAGAGTATCCATCACAAACAGGATAAAATTTTGGGAAACCTTCACAGAGATCTATAGAGTACTCAACTGTCCTTTGCAACAATACTTTAAAGTTTTGTAGGAGTTGATAAAAATGATCTTCCCAAAATGAAAAGCAAAAGCATCTCTTGTTCATGTCACTAAGATGTTCAGGAACAACAGGGAACTTGCACATTTGCCCTCCATGAGGGTAGGGGATATGGCAGTCTTCTGAGGTGACATCTTTGAGGGGGAAGATGAGGGGGTGTTGTGGAGGCAAAAGCTCCTTCTTATCATAAGCTAAGCCTGCTTACTGGAGAATGACATGATGGAGACGTGATCTGCCCAAGAGCTTGTGCTTTTCCTGTAACAGCATTTCTTAGGTAAGAGACTAAATACAAAAGATAAATCCTTCCTAGAGGAGGGTGGATATTGAGCAAGAGGTAATAATCCCATAAACCAAGGGTGTTTTCAAGGTTACTGAGAAGCTCCTAAGTCATGTCTTGATGAGTGAAAATTTAGGGCTGATTCACCCCTTTTAAAGGGATATAAGTAATTTGGCGCAAGCATGGATACAGACCACAAATACCATCCATTACTTTCTACAACCTGTGTACAGACAATAGCCAAAAACCCTATCAGTAAACGTAGAAATTCTAATGAAGCTCCAGCCTCAAACTGAGGGAAACAGTGAGTTGGGGCAGACTCTAAAATATCATAAATGCCACAATGAAATCTAGTGACAAAGGAACTGGGAAAAAAAAGCTCGGAACATTGTGGGTTTTTTGTGATTATGCAGACATGCTCCATTTTTCCTTCAGCTATTGCAAATAGCAATTTACCCTTACTGCCAGAACAGGCAGCACAATCAAAAAACATGTATCTCAAGTACCTCTCTGTGTATGAAGAATCAAAGCATCAGGCAGAATGTCTCAAGATTTTCTCTTTATTATGAGTAGACCTAGAGTGAGACACACACTTCTTCTCCCTGAATGACAGTGAAAATTTGGGTTTTTGAATCTGAGACTCAGGAAAAGGATCAAAGATAAATTTTTAATATTCTTGGGAATAACTTTCTCAATCTGTACTTGAAGTCTTAATACACAGAGAACTCGGATGGAATAAATACTTCACCCAGACATGACAGGAAGCTGATACTTTTTTCTCAGAGAGCATAAAGCCAAAACTTGTTGAAGAATTCCTAAGTGTGAAAGCTACCTTGTCCCAGCACAATCAAAATTTGAGCTCATAAGAAAAAAGGATGTTTAAATAACTTGAAAACACTTTTTAAATTACAGATAATCAAACAGAGTAGAGAATGAAGTAGAAGACCCAGATGAATCTTCAAAAAAAAGCAGTTAAACATAAAGAATGGTTCAGACACAGGTGGAAATGAAGGCTGTACTACATTGGTTATAAAATCCCCACAAGTCCAATAGGTTGACTTGGCAAACAAGTTTTACACAGCTCTACACTAAAAATATGCAGAAAAGCAATTGATAGTAAATATGGGATGCTAATGTGTGAATGCAGAATTCATTAATTCACCTCTAATTTATGGTTTTTGATTTCTTCAAAACTTAATCCCACACCAATTACCTACAATTCTTAAAGAGGTGAACAGAAAGACTTCAGGGACAATAATTTTTATATACACACATACACAGGGATAGATTGCACATATTATGCAATTACATATTATTCAAACATGTATCTACAAAGGACCACATTCAACTTGATTCTTCTTTCTGGAGAAAAAGTCACCTCTTTGAAGTGCCGCCAGAATTTCCCAAAACTGTATTCTCATACCTTTGCATAAGCAGTTGTCTTGATAAACCACTGTTTGAGGTATTTCTGCTCCACTTTTGCTCCTGAACGCCATGAGCAACCATTGTCATCCACCTGTTCATTAGCTAGAACAGTCTGATCCACTGGGTCCCAATTAACCAAGGCCTAACAAAAGAAGTTGCAGGATGAAAAAATACTTTCAGTGGCTAGTTAAAAACCAGACTCTTACTTTAGAGATGCCAAATGAATTATCCAGAAGCATACCTTGAAAGCTTACCTGAGTTTTCCTATATTTTAAGACATCTATTTGAATCAGCAACATGGACTCAGCTGGAAAAGTTTTGAATTCAGAACTTAAAAGACCCAAGAACACAGCTGCGAAGGTTTCCCTAGACTGATCATGGTAGCAGGATAGGCTGACACTTGACTGTTATATATCAGTAAGTGTTCCAATTGACTATACCGCAAATAACATAGTCTGATGCTTAAAAGTGCTTTGCTACTAAACCCAAAGTGTTGAGTCAGACTGAGGGAGATGAGTAAACAAGGATGTCCCACTTAGGAGGAGAGAATCACAAAGAAGTATTACAGTAACCAACTATATTTCAAGTGAAAGTGTTGATACTATCTGTATGTAACTTCTGTCATCTGTGTGAATTACTTTTGGAATCATCTTTCCTTATCAATACAAATGCATTAAGGAAAATGTAAAGTGAAATTAATGTTGGTGTTCAACTCCACAAACCTTGTTTTTTAAGCTTTTATTTAACTGAAATACCAGACATAACATACTGTGAAGGGCACAAAAATCAAACTCAGCCTCTCCCAGTGTTGAACAATTTAGCTGGTCACTTATCAAAAGGCATCTAAGATCATAAAAGAATCCTATCCAAAAGTGGCATTAAATGCTAGACATTAACTTGAAAAAATGAACAGAAAGAAAAAAAAATATTAAAAACTCAACAGAGTAATCCATTATATTGAGTGTTATTTAGTATTTGAGCTAAATCAGTCTGATCGAAATACAGTGGTTACAGTTCCATAGAGATCTAATACATTAAAAATTTTTTAAAAATTTCAAATTACTTCTTTGGGTATGGGGAAGACATAGTACCTCAATCAAAAAATAGTAACTGTAGTTATATTGCTCACCTTATATTTTAGCTATCATTGATCACCTTCTGACCAGTTTCCAAACAACTAATATTGCTTTATTTTAAATACGTTACATATTCTTCAAAATAGTAAATACCACAATCATTTTACAAATCTTAAAAGAAAGATGCAGGGATCCTCTTGCTTAGAAATACTGCTCACAATTGTGTGAGCACAAAGTTTGACTACACTGACTTATAAAAAATTTATTATCATTAAACGAATGAAAGTTAGTAGTTGATAAAAATAAACTCGCCTTCAAATGAAGCTTCTGTGAATTCAGACTGGAAATTAAACTTTTTACTTTTTGCCTGTCTTTTATCTGTTACCAACCCATAACACCACACTGGATTTTATAAAAGGCTTATGAAAATTCATTGGGAAATTAAAAGAAATCAATATATTCCACTATTAAAAAATCTATTTTCCAGAGTTTCAGAAAACACAGCTTCTTCAGCAATAACACAACAGTATGAACGTAGCTCTAAAGTAATGATCTTTTAATTTATAAAGTTCTGACAAAACCCCACACTACTACAAAGTTAAAGTAACACCTAAAAAGAGATAAATCAGACAATACTGAGAAGTAATAAAATGCCAGCTGCATAAAGCAGCATTAGCATAAGCTTGTATTAAACTGGATGTGACTCAAAGTTGAGAAAAAATACTGTTTCTATTTTGATGATATTGCATCGAATTTATGGTGAAAATTTTAGAAGATAACTGAAGCAATTTACATAATTATTTTGCATAACAAATCTTCCTGTTACAACTCATGAAGATATATCTAAACAAACCCTATAAAACATAAAGCAAACGTGCATTTAAGAAATCATTAGCTGAAAGGTGTTGTCTTTCAATTTTTTAGGTTACATTTTGTTCCTTCCATCTCTCACAGACTTTTGACTATTATCTAGAACCTGGCTAAATAATGAAATCCTTAGTTCCTACTTGTACCTCACACAGGCAACTTCTTGACAATGACAGCCTCTGAAACTGTGACCTCAGGAAGCTGCTAAAAGTCACCTACACAAAGAAAGCACAGTGCAAGAGCGTTCAGAGCACACCAATTATCTTGCTGTCCTCACTATGCCAATGTGGACCATATGCTTTTAAGACAGAATTCATCTTGTCTAACTTCAGGTCTCTAAAGCATAGGTATCTATCTCCAGGCTTGCTGTCTCTGTGTCCACTACAGATTACAGGAATCTGATCAAAGTAACAGAGTCAGGGCAGGTATTAACCTCAGTGAGACACTCACATCTGGCCAGGTGGATAACCTCTACAGTATATTGACTAGATGGGTACTGCAGGAAAAAGAGAGAGGATTTTGCTACGGTGAATAAAGGTGCCCTCGATGGATGCTGCAGCACTCAGACAGACATTGTTAATCCTCCCTAATTGCAGCTCCTGAACATACTGAGCCTGTATCTTCCTGCCAGGGTAATTTCTGGTCAGACACACACACTCCTAGAACAGAGCATTAACTAGGCTAACGCTCTACTTGCCTTATTCTTATTGTCACAGTAAGGCTATGAATTATCTCTTGTACCCAAAATGAAATCGTATACAGGAGACTTCAAGCTGTGCAAAAGTACTGCTAAATACATATTGCAGATACACTGACAACATGAGGCAAATATATGCTTTAAGTATATATGACTGTTCAAAGGGACCCAGGGTTACGGGCTCTCTCTGCCATCTGTTTCCTGCCAAAAAGCAACCAGTTCATATCCACCAGAGATTATATCCCCTACAGGTTGACAGATGCTGATTTAAGTCCTCAAACTGATCCTTGACTTGAAAGCAGATGGAAGTTGGAAGTAGATTCAATCACTGGTACTCAAACACCTCCAGGATCCCACAGTACTTGGAGCCTGAATGCAAGATATATTTTGTATGTCACCCCTGCTTTGAATGAAGCAGAGAGCCTTGTACTTTTCAGATTCACCTGGGTTCACTTGTCAAGCAAACAAAATTACAGATAAAAATGTTTGTTATAACAAAGCTAAGGGTTAAAATGTTTTTATTACAAGAAAAAAATAATTACAGAAAAAAGCCCAAAACAAACCCCAATCCAGCATGCTAGTATATATCAAATATTGAGGGGTTTTGTTGGTTGTCATTTAAGATCTCTGAATACAAATCCAAACAGGAGAAATGGCTCAGTAACACCCTGCCACTCCAAATGCTATCTTTCACCATCAATCTCTTTCTCCAGGTTCAGAGAATAATTGGAGTACGTCCTTCATTATATCCTATGAGGTTTCCTGGTTTCTACAGAATATAAGTGAAATATCAAAGCATATTTAAGAAATCTTAGTTTCCATTTTAACTTAGAAACATTCACTAAATTGCCACTTTGTTAAAGTGCAGCTGTTCAGGTATTCTGGAACTGTGTTGCCTTGGCTATACAGAGTTCTCTGGACTGCTCATTCAACATCTTTGTTTCATCTTTGTGTTTAAGAAATTAACTGAAACCTTCAATTTTCAGATAGCCTGATACCTGTTATTTACAAAATATTATAATTTCTTAATGTACTGGTAACTGATGAACAGCTGTGATAATCTTTTGACACTTCATACTTCTTTAATATTTTGGGGATCACTAAAAGGGTTCAGGAATAGGATGGTTATGCACCTGATCTCCAATTATCCTATCCAAATCCATCAGTTCTGAGACACTATTACAGTAATGTTATGCAGGTAAGTAATCTCACTGCTGAAGAGACTCCTAATGATCACAATGTTATATATGTCCACAAGGGAAGTTAATATCTATCAAATTCTATATTAAAGCTGGGAAGTAAACAACTAAAAGCTATATTCTGATCCTGCAATTCAATGCAATTCTCTGGCACACAGACATTTCTGACTTGACTTGCTACAACGGCCATTCATTTAGTTAGTTAGTTATAAAATGTTGCACAGAAAATTCTGTTACATAAAAAATTAATTCCATTTTAGAGTGATTTAAAACTAACAGAGCACAATCACTTTATGACTGTGAATGGACAATCCAGAAATGTACCACTGACATAAGTGACTTAAATTAGTGTACCTGGAAAATATTGAAGGTCAAATTTTATACCTACCTCTTTTTGATACACCATCCCAGCTTCAAAAAGCTTAAGGAAGAGATACTGTGTCCATTTGTAGTACTCTGGTAAGCAAGTGGTTACCTCCTGTAGAAATGAAAAAAAAAAAAAAAATCCTGAAACTATTATTACTATTTTCCTACATTGTTTTAACTTAAAACAATTAACCCAGAAGTGTATAATATATTCCACAGAGTAAACATTTATGTACGTATTCATGTACAAACCCATTTATTTGTATAATGCTTACAATGAATGCTATTTACCTGCAAACAAAACCAGAGAACATGGGCTTTGTGTGGGTTTAATGCACAAGGAAAAGTTCCCCTGTTAACATGGAATATAAAACTCAGTAAGATTAAAGCTGATAGATATAAGAACAGAAGATGAATGGAAGTGATCACAGCTGCCTGATCAAGCAAACAGCAAAACTAGAGAAGAAAGTAGACTTCTCTCAAAGAAGCCATCCTAGCCAGGCTGCCTTTTCCACTGTTGCTCAGCAATGAAAAGCAGGAGCAGAGGCTGTCGAAGCTCAGAGGCAGCAGGGAGCTGGCTGATGTGAGGCAGGCAGAGCGAGGAGCCTACAGCTGAAGCTGTGTGTGCAGGAGGACAGTGGAACAGCACTGAGGAATCCAGGCTGTTGGCAGACAGAGCGTGTGGGGCAGACAGGATGGAATACAGGATAAGATTCTGAACTTCAAGATGAAAGACCTGGGAAGGATATCTCACATTCAAAGGTCAAATAAGAAACTGTTCCAAAAGGCAAGCAAGCTCAAGTTAGGAGGATGCTCTAGGTTGAAGTACAGAAAAATGAGTCATAAAAGTCATAAATGAGGAGGACTGTTAGGAAGGAAATAAAGACAGATAAAAATAAAAGACAACATAAGGAGGAATGGGACTTAAGAGAACAGCAAGCAACAATATAATGGATAGCTTTTTTAAAACTCAATAGCATTTGCTATGTTTTTAATGAACTGATAATTAAAAAACAAGCTACTTAACCAACTGCTTACAAAGTTCCATATTTTAAATGTTTCTTCTTAAAAAACCTAACTGCATTTAAAATAAGCATCTTAATATGCAAAGACAACTAACGGATCCCATCATTACAAACTCCCTGTTTTCTCAACACAAACACAGGTTTCACAGGTGCAATGGAAACCTGCATACCTGCTCGAAGTAGAAGATGGCTTTTACACCAAACTTCAAATTAATGTGAACATGTTTTTGTTTTAAAGTTACTGACAAAAACTTTATCAGTAAGCCACTGATAAAATTGATTCCATTTGGAGTAGTTATCAAGCATAGAAATAGCTCCAAATGTGAAAAGTCTTTCACGTGGGCTTTGCTATCATCCTAGCTTCCCACTACACACAACTCCTGCTATATCATCTGCTTCTCAAATGACATCTGAAATGCTCTAGCAGAAAATTTTTATTATTTTTCTACAACTTTATATTCTAGTTTCTTTGAACTTTATATTCCAGTGCTGAAACATTGCTTTTAGCAATTAATATGACTTTTGAATAGATGTGCCTCAAAACTGTGTATAAGAGGCTTTCAAGATCAGAAAGAGACATTTAATGGCAAGTTTTCAGCTCAGCATGTGAAGACCTAGTAATGAGAAACAGTTGCTTGATTAAAACCCTGTGCTCTGCACTGGAAAAAAACCCACTTGATAAGTCTGATTTCCATCTCTGCAACTAAGCACATTAAATAGTTTTTCTCCCCCCTGCTTCTTCACATGGTGACAACAGCTCTTGTGCCAGTGTGATGCCACTACAGGCACCAGAATTTTATCACTGGAGTATCAGACACACAAAAGAAGAGACACAATCCCTTTCAGTACAATACAAGATTATGTGAGCAATAACCAAACAGGTAGGACAACAAAAGTGAGACGCCAAATAAAAATGGTAAAGTGAATGGAGATTTGTCCTTTTGGCCCTGAAGGGCAGATGTGTGTCAACTGAAACAAAAAGGTCACATTCCCAATCTAAACAAGCATGTTACAAGGCATCCAAACTTGAGCTACAAGGACTAGTAGCTTTCTCACAAGGAGTAAATTGACACTTCTTAGAAAGAAATGCAGCAGACTGTGTCGCTGAAAAAAAAAAAAATCTGCTGTGTGGTCACTGAGATGCAAAAAGATCACTCAAGCTCAGAATTTAACTTTATAACCATGAAGGTTTGGAGTAACACTTCAAGTTAATGAACAAAGAGAAATTACATCACTAACAACTGAAATGAACTGCTGAAGACAAGCCAGAAAACTCCTGCCAATCTTGAAGTATGTTTTGGTGTTTTTTTTCCCTGTAATTTAGCACAGTAAGATTTACTGTTATAAATAACTTTCTGTGTATTTCAGTTACTAACCTTGATTAAATGAATGATGTGTGGGAAAAAGCTTCCATTAGGCAGCCATCATGCTTAAATTAAGGTGAATGTTAGTATCTCTATTTATACTTTGTAAGCATGACAAAGAACTGCAGAACGTTAACAGAAATAACTGAGAAATACACAAAGGAGTTTATAAAGGAGTTTGAAAATTAGCACGCTGGAGCCATTCCACCCTGCCAAAAACTACATTTCTGCTTCTCATCTGTGATCTGAGCACTGGCACAACAGCGCACATATAGAATCCCATATGATAAAGCAGTACAGTGAATATATGTAACAGGATATTACCATATTTTCTACAAAAATAAAATACTGACTAAAAATCAGAACTCTTCCACAAATATGTAAGATGCTGCTCAGCTGTCCACTGCATGTGCTCTTCAGTGCTCTGTGACAGATGTAGTGATCACCCATCACCTCAGCATTTCAGAAGGTAATATGAAATGGGAGGGAAAGCATCTCCCTCTTCCCCCATCCATTTTCCCTTTTTCTTTTGTCAGCTTTAAAAAGAGTATCTGATACTCTCACCAAAATGCATCTTTATCATTGGTTACTGTTACTGCTCCTTACTCCTACAGGAATGACAGTCATTCCTTAAAACAATTCATTACAACAATAAGAACAAGTCATCTATACAGGTGGTTTGCTTTTAAAAGAGCAGATACTGGCAAGGCATAGGGAAGGCCCCTATCCTTACCAAAAATGATGTTGCTTAATCCATTTATTGCAGCACAATAATTTGTTCCTAACAAATACCATACCAGAGGGGTTGGTAGCTTTTTTTTTTGCAAATAAATTCTTAGTTACAGACTAAATTGTAGTATTACAATCTAATTTGATATCATTGCAACTTGGGAAGCAACGGACCCATGTAAAGGTCAAAAAGCCATTCACTATTATAAAATGTGATTTAAAAAATCTCTTTAAACTACCAAAAATATGGGTAACCAATAGTAAAGAATCTTGCATTAAAAACCATAAAAAACAACTCAATCTGGATGAAAGATTTTGGTGTTTAATAAGAGAAAAACTAATTTTAAAATGCCTCACTTTAAAATTAGTTTTTCTAAATCTGCTCCTTTCTTACAACTTTCTATTATGAATCTCTGACCTTATAACTCATTTTTGCTTGTATTTTTAAGAAGAAGGTTACAACCTCAAGCTACTTTCATGGCTATTAAAAAAAAAAAGAAGTAATATTTACAGGCTGCATGAAAAGGTTTATCTTTTCTAAGATCCATCAGGCTTTATGAATAACATATAACTCAACTGGAGAGACACAATTTCCTAGTTTATTACTAATAAATTTATTTTTAGCATAGTCTTATGCTGTCCTGAAGACAGGCATGTTGCACTTAATTTAAGGGAGATAAGAAAAAGTCTGGGTGGATTTTTTTCAAAATCTATTTGGGAAGATAAAACAGTCTTTAATCAATTATCTGCCTATTTTGGTTTTCAAGGGCATGTACCACCTCATCTAGAAGTAAAATGATTTGATTTTCAGAGGTTTAGAGCTAGACCAACCTACATTTCTAAATTAATTTGAATATTTATATTTCAAAGGCCCTTAGTTTTATGCTTTATTAGTTACAAATACAAATGTCATACAGTGCCTACATTTTAGAGCATGAATAATATTTATGAAGAAAAAAAGTCTCGTATCAACAGCTTCTTTTTAAAAAAAAAATTTAATTACAAGTAGGGTCACTGATTATCAATGATACGTGGAAAAGAAGAGAATTTCATAGGCAATAATCTACCTACTGTTAGTTTTATGCATGCTCAGGTCAGTACACACAAATGACAACTTCAAAACTAATCAGAAAAATATCTGCTCAAAGAAAATCTACCAAAGATTTAATTTTTTTAATTTACAAAGCAGAGGGGAAAATTACTCTTATGGAAAAAAATATGTCACTTGGAACGCAGCAATTGAAAAGATTAAAAAATCTTTGCAGAATGAGCCACTTTCTATGAGAAAGTTACAGATTGATAATAACAGTAGTGAACTGATGCTTACTGGGAACACACACTCAGTCAGACAACACTCCTTAACAAAATAAAGCAAAAATGCTCTCCATCTTTCGTTGCTGATGATACTAATCTTTGAAAATGGTATTGCCTAATTCCCCTGAAAATCATGTTTAAAAGAGGTGGCAGGCAGTTTGCTATGCTGTCTTGAGCTGGTATTTTTAAAAAATCTGATCATCAGGAATTCACACATTATAGTTATCTTAAAACCAAAACATAATGTTGGGGATTTTTTAATTTTCCATGTGTTTTTAACGTCTCTTAGAGACATTTCTTCCATGCTCAAATTTCAGCTTTTCAACCTTCCATCTGAGATAAATGTTCAGAATAGAAATGTTCTCTCACTTGCTGATTTTTAAAAAAACCTCTCCCCAAAATCACACCATTTTCAAAGTGATTTACAAATATAATACATCTAACTTGAGGCACTTAAAATACCTCCATGTTTCAGGTCAAAAATATCAGATAATCATGAGTATTTAATTTGCTCTAAGGAAAAGTACTTAGAGAGTTATTTTATGCATTTAATTTCATTTTTCGTTCAGATTTTCTGTTTAGGAGAGTAATTTTAAAATGTCTTTGTAACCTGACTGGAACAATCTCATTATCTTTTAATAATGCCTTATTTGTGGTACCTTACCACAAATAAATAATTTCACTGACAGCTACAACATAAAAACACTTGCACATTTTGATTTGTAAGACAGAGAGAACAATGAAAAAAACCCACAGGAAAATAAAAGGAAATTTCTAGTATTGCAGGCGCACTGGGATTTGTTCATAATAATTTTATCAAGCAATGAGATTTAACTAGTCTTCATATTCCTGGACACAAATTTCTTGACCACCAGACATGGCTTTTTAAGCAGGCAGATTCTTTAGGACAGCTACATGCACTAGGTACTCAAAATGGATTTTTTTCCACTTCTTTTTTCCCTTCCCATATGTAAAATGGTACAGTTTACGTAAATTTCCTTCCCATCATCTAAGCACGTACTCTAAGCTGGCTACAGAGAACAGAGACAGTTAATATAAAAGGTTCACACTTTCAAAAGGCAATTCACTACACACTAAAACAAGGATCTAAGTTAGGGGAATGGGTTCCCTCCAGCATTATTTGTTAAGTGCTATGCACTAGCACAATAAAATGGCAGATTTAAGCAACACCAATGAAATGAAATTAAAAACAGGCCCCTGTTTTGTATAATGGTCTTGGTTAATTAGACCAACCCATACGAAATCTGTTTTTGTTGGATTGTTCATAGGAGTCACTAATACTAGTGGGTTTTTTGCAGTGTCACAGTATTTTGTAAGCCACTGATTTAGAGCCACACAAGTACAGAATACTACAAAAAAATACTCCTTACCTCAAAAAGCTCACTTTTAAGAAGCACTTGCACAGCTTTGCTGTGCAAAATGCTTGAGTTAGCCCAGAAGCAGTACAGCTAAGGCAGTAAGATGCTCTGCCCAGCCTAATGAGCCCTGCAGAGAAGCAGGCTTTATCAGCCTGGAAAACACACTCTGCTACAGCTTAGCCCTTTCATTTCCACAGGTAGCTCTTTCATGACCAGCTCAAATATCTGTGCATTTGGAGGTCACATAATATTTTAGGCATCATGCATTTTTTGCAATGAATAAACTTTTCTAATGGCTACCATTCAGGTCACTCTTACTCCAATTAGTAAGGCAGGTTTTCCAAGTAAAATAAAACTTAACTCATAAGCCAAGGAGTGAAAACTGTAAAACATGTTGTTTTTTCAAGGAACATTTTTCAGCTGTTTTAAAAATCTTACCTTTCAAAAACACCAACTATGTGTCCCTAGAGCATTCTAAAGCATTTCAATTATACAGCAGTTCAAATGGAGTTAGTTATAGAGTATCAAAGCCCTTTCCACAAGCATTTTCAGAGACTCCTGGAAGTTCCTTAACCAAAACACCGTTTACTAGAAAAATGAAGGTAACTCTCAAAGAACAGGCACAGAGATGACAAATGATTTTTCCCTGTGTACTTACACTTCCTGCCATAGTTTTCAGTACTGCCAGTTTTCCATCTGTTTTTCGGAATGGAAGGGCTAAACAGAAGTTCATACACAAGAGATGAATTTTCTCAATTTTCTTGACTTGCAACCTGTATCATTCACCTCATGGGTGTGCACACGTGAGTTCCATACCACAGCCTACACATACAATTTCACTGTATTCAACTACTACTGTACTACACATACAGACAACCTTTCAGATACCAAGAGCTTTAAAAATTAGATGTCAAGATGTGTGCAGTGAACATTCCACAACAAATCTTTTCTTTTCAGAGGGAATTTTCTGGCTACCAAGAAAATGAAAATCTTACTTAAAAGGCTTATACTGAAAAATCCTGCCATATATGAGACATGACAAAATAGTTTTTAGATGTAAGACATACAAATAAACAACTTCACCTTCATGATTAAAGAAAACAGATGACATGTCTCAGACTGTCAGAAAACTAATACTTTTCCTTTTCAGATCTACAATACTGCTATAAAAATTGAAGATTAGCATCTCCATCACTCTATTCAAAATCACATTAAGGTGATAAGCAACAGCTATTGCTGAGAATATAAAGGTAGTGACTGACTGATTCACTGGTAAACGCAATAACCTCACAATCACTTCAAACGCTAATTTCTTTTTTATCTGGAAAATGACATTAGCTTATGTCTGATTGTGTTTGGCAAGTTTTTTAAGGTGAACACCTGATTCTCAAGCATTAGCATTTTAAATAAAATTTCTGGTTTCCAAAATGATTTTTATACAAACACCTACGAAAATGAAGGCTTACACTTTGAAATTCAGAGTAACATAACAGCCACCATTTCAATTTACTATCTTTAAACCCTTGACGTACCTTTTTGAGGACCGCTCATTGAAAAGAGCGGTCCTCAAAAAATACAAACCATAAAGGCATTGCTGTTTCATAAATTCTGTTTATTGCCTTATTTCTAACACAGAAAACTGACACTTCAAAGAGATGAAAAAGCAGAGAGAAAAATCCAAATACAAAACTGAGATAACTTTAAAGATTCTCCTAAACATTGATATTATCAGATTATATCAGTATGCCAAAAATTAGGGAAATCTGATGAAAAGATAGATTTTACAGTTTAACAACTTAAACTGGTCACTACCAAAGACTCCTGTATTGTCATAAATAAAAGGATGAAATTCCATGGGTTTTAATGTTCCATCATACAATAAAATAAAGCAGCATCTGTTTTAAAAAGAAAATCTTACCCTTTCCCATGTAAAAGACAGACCTAGTGCATCAAACTGTTTCCTCATGTGTTGAATATTACTGCAAAATAATAATAATAAATTAAAAATTATTAGCTTAAGATATTTATATCACGTGATCATATTTAAAATCTGGTGCTTACAGAGTTCTGAGAAAGCAAAAGCACTAGTGTTTAACATCTAAACGCTATGATCTCACTAGCAGTAAACTTAGAACTGTCAAAAAACTCAATAATTTTGAAAGTCTATAATGCAGTATGGTCCCATTTCCATGTCTAAATATATGAGGTAATATATTTTTTTCTCTTGATTTGAATGCAACTTAAAAGTAAATATGGCACTGCAGTTTGAAGGAAGCATTACTCAAGCATCACTTCTTACTATTTTTAATTATCTTAACAGCAGTTGAGTCAAAGGGCCCTCTTAACTCCTAATGCAGTAGGGGACATTTCCACTATCAGCTTAATCCTGCTCTATTCTAGCAATGCTATCCTGGCTATTTTGCTGTGCCTGTGGTGATTGTGTGGCTATACGATAACCTGAATCAGCTTAAGCATTCAATGGCAGACATACCCTACAAAAATTCTCCAAAAAAACCCCACCAGTTTTCTTTCTTCCCTCTGATCAACAGGCTGATCAAACCAAAACCGTGGCTCATAAAACCAGTTGAGCCAGTGCAAAGGAGGTGGTGGGAACATGTATCCTGGGAGGTGGCAAGGAACTCCCAAACTTCTGGTGGCAACATCGCCGTAGATAAACATTACTCAACTATGACACTGCAAGGTTAGAGGTTGCCCTGAATGGATTGTATTACAAATGTAAAATAAGATACCTCAGAACATACAGTGAAGCTTTAGTTTGAAAATGTACTAAATACACTTCAACAAAATACCCACAATTACACAATATTAATTATATTAATGTTGTGAATTAATTCACATACTGTAAAATGGATTAAAATTTCTTATGGACTTTTACCTTTCTACAAAAAGACATTCTGTGAGATAAAGTAGTATCTATCCTCCCAGAGGGGCTACGTTGACAGTCATGAAACCAAGCATTTAATTCCTATCCAGAAAAAACTTGCAGTGCTGAATAATTGAGTAAAGCAAGTATTTAATATTAAGAGGCACAGAGCCCCAGTTACACTGTAAAAGACCTGCCTTTTCCAGTAAGCCACCTTTCCTGGTTTGGCTATACCAGGAGATCCTCTTATGGACTCATGGCTTTCATTGGGAGAAACCACACTTTCAATAGTGCTCCTTTAATTCAAGTCCCATTCAAAGTTACCTGTACCAATAAAAAACAGAAAAAACCCCAAATTTGAGTATATTTTCCACAAAGCTTCTGCCATTATACTAACTCTTACTAACAAATTTTTCTGTTTGTACAAATAACTCTGTCTTCAATTTGGTTTGTTTTTTCCTAGCTTTGAGAATATAAGAAGTAATAGTCATTTGGAGTTAATATGAAATCACCTCTTCAGAAAATCAAGATGCTCTGAAAATTGGTTGCTTGCTCCTGAAAAAAGCAAGCTGAAATTCTTAGTGTCCCCTCTCTTAGAGGGGTGGCTGTGTCTGCAGCAGGGATGCTTAAAGCATATCAGGTTGATATCAAAGCTCCATGTTGAGTTCAGTCAACCCTGCTGCAGGCATAAAAAACATTCAAGACAGGACAGTGGAGAAAACGGGAGACAACAATCACTTCAGTGGTCAGAATTTAAGGTGCTTGTATGATGAACCAAGTCCCTTCCTCAGCATAATCCAAAAAATGTGTATGTAAATAATTTTCCTATTTGGATGCTATCTTAATCAGTTCAATTACAATGTGCTAATTTTTCTCAGGTTTTTTGGTTATACTATGGTTATCTAATTCACTCTTTTCACTACTAAAGAAATTTTCAAGGCAAAATCTGGTGAAGTTTCCAACAAGATAACTGAAGTAAAAACAAGGCACTCATACAACAGACAGGCAGATTTGTTTTCCAGATGAACTTCTACAGGCTTTGAAGGAAAACTATAATCAATTTACTGACCATGGTACAAATGTAATTGATAGGTCACAACACAATGTGCACGAGAATTTTTCAGACTCCCTCAAATGACCAAAACCAAGCTTTTGCACATTGACGGCAACTGGTTCGCAGGCATACTCTTATTGTTTAAACAATACAGGAAGGAAGTTTAAAAAAATCGCGAAGAAGTAACTAAGAATTTGTGTGTTGTGCCTACATGCATTCACCCCTAGTGAAATCAGTTGCCATCATATTTTAGTTGGAAAAGTATTACGAATCTTAAGATGGGACTGGCAGCATGATCAAAATCCAAAGAAACAGCATCATCAAAGAAGGAAATGGACCAAGGTCTATAAGGATACCACAGCTACATTTCTGCATCCAGAGTACAACAAACAACTTCACTTAGGAAGACTGGTTTCCAAGTCATATTTAGGAATTGTTTACTTATACAACTTTTTACTCATTTTAAAGAATATTAGGGGAACATAACTCCCCATTCTGTCATCTAAAGCCCAAAATGTTCACAGAAATCAGCAGCAATAACGGCTGATTAGCACTTTCCAAGATCCAGTCTTAAACAACAAAAAACCATCTCCTTCCTCTTTCACATGACACTAAAAACTGCTAGTAAATCTAAACACGTAACTCATAATTTTCCACTGGGTATTCTACACTAAGATTTACCTCACCATAATGAAATTCTGATTTACTTATACTCATCGGTTTGGGTGTTTGAGAAATGTCTCTCTTTGGATATTCTAGCATTTTACAGTTTAAAAGTCATTGAGATTAAAACCTTGAAATTCATCCCAATATATTTATTTTTCAAAACTGAATTGTGCGCAGCCCCATAAAACATTGTCATATAACCTTGGTCCCAGATAACCCCATTTTTTCCTGTACTGTCTTTCTTCAATGATAGTTTTGCTCTGTTTTGTTGCTTTATGGGTGCCACAGTCAGGTATTCACAGTGCAAATGCCATATTTCAATTCATTTCACCTTTGTGTCCAGCTTGCAGGGTGAAGGCCATGTTCAACTGCAGCATTTTCTGCTGGTAAACCAAATGCATCCCATCCCATTGGATTTATCACCTGTCAGGAAAAGGAAAAACCACAATGTTATGCAATTTTCTGGACTGGCATCAGCAGCACACACAGGCCTCCAAATAATGAATGGCGCTTGGCATTCCAGCATTTGCTTTGTCTGAACTGACCTTCTTCCAAACCTGCCAACTGTGGCCAGCTTTGCTTAAAAAGATGACTATGAAGGACACTTGTTAAGTACAATAAGATGTTAGAGGAAGTTTAAAGTATTATGCAATAAACCTTCCTGACTATTTCAATATCAGGTTGACAATGACAAAACCCAACTCTTTGTAAGTCTGTCTGGTGGTAAAAATCAGCAGTTGATGCTACCACTGGACAGAACCAAATATTCATTCTAAAAAAAGAAGACACTAAGTAAAAATTAGTGAACCAACAGTTTTATAACTTTAATTGATGTGTAGCCTATAATATTTTCCTTTGTGTTGAAAGAAAAGGAAAGAAAAATACCCTATGGTAACTTTAAATCCCCCAGATAAGATTAAGAGAATGAGGAAAAACAGTTTAGTGAAATTTTACTAAAATATCTTTCGCAAATATAGACTACAGAATGAGAAATTGCTATTTCATGACCACAAATAAATAGAGGTGGGGAAAAAAGTTTACTACAAAATATAATAGACATTTTTTGTTAAAAAAGAGATATATTTTTCCTATTAACATGCACATTATTTAGGAAAATAATGTAGCAATACCGTAAGTATTCAAAACACCTGTCTAATAACCAAGAAAAGAAAGGCCGGTATTTAGATGTTGTCATTAAACACATATATACTGGATACCTGATAAAGCCAATTCTATTTCTTAAACTTAGAAATGTGCTATAAATTCAATAATCATTATTAAAATTACAAGTTTAACAACAGCAAAACATGACTAACGTTTTACAACTTGTAAGAAATAAAAGTTTCTACCCCTTTAAAATACGTATTTATATAAAGAATGTGTTTCTTAGTGCATGTAAGCAAACAAGCAATAAAAAAGCAATCCCAGCCATATTAATCTCATAATACATCTCTATGTGAAAAATCTGCTCATTTTGGAAGCGCAAGAGCTACTTTTGTCACTGCTTTGAATTATTTTTATTCTTCTTTGCCACCACTTTCCTATCTTCCTACTTAATGTAATATTTCATAAAAAATATTTTATAGATGTGTTTATAAAGATGCCCTAGGCACCAACACCGTGTAAAAGCAACAGAATTTAATAGATGCAACTCCTCAGCATTCTCATTTTCAGTACTGATCTAAAACTAAACCTGCTGTCATTACTCTACTGGTGCAGCAACAAAACCAAAGGTATTAATCTGTGATCACCTGTGATCCAAGCCATCCCAGTAAGGGTCCATGCACAGCACCTTTTCGCTGTCTAAATCTAATGGAAATTTGAATGCTATTCCGTGCTACAAATTTCCCCTATTATCAGACAAACTATTGTTCCTCACAGCATAGTATCAGAAACTATCAGTCTTAGCTGCCTATTTCCTTGCATTATAGGGGGGAATGTTACATGGAAAATGTTAATTGGAGCCTAAACCACTTCTCAACACCCCGTTGAAGCACGCTTCTGCCCAGCCCTTCTCCTCCCTGGCCATCCACCCAGCAGTCAAAACTATTGGTATAAAAGACAAAAAAAAGACAGGTACACTCTATATAAGCTATAAATAGCAGCAGAATCTTTTAAGGACACATTAAAATGTTAATTTATGCAGCTCCATTCTTTTTGACCACTAGTATTCCTGACAATCTGTCTCTGGACAAATGTGATGAAATAAACCAGATTTTTTTTCCATGCATAATACATATTTTCTCTATTTAAATGCCCTTTGTTTAGATAAATGCCTACCTTTGCATCCCTACAAATGCCTTCTTTTACTACAAGCTGATGCATTTTATGTGAGATTTAAAAAATCACTCTTGGTTAATTTTTGTAAAATCTGGCTTCTGAAGATCTCCTGGATATAGACAGGCAGCCAAAAGCAAGGCACAATCTCATTTTCCATGCTCCTGAGCAAAAGCATGTGGGAAAAACAACTTCACTACCAGCTCCAGACTCCTCAAAACGGTTGACGGATGCTCCAGACAGTTCATATGCAGACATTTTATCACTGTACCATCAGCGTTAGAAGTAGCAACCTGTGCACACAGATTTTCCAAATTCTAGCATTTATCAAAAATGTCATATACTCTTCACATTCACAAGTTCAGTTTAACGACCAATAGCATTCCTCAAGTTAAAGGTCTGAAGAAGTACGCTAATTCAAGTTTCAATCAGAAAACTGAAGAGACATTAAAAATAACCTCAAATTAGTCTTCAGGATAGATCTATTTATGTAGTTGCTATAGAGATGAATGTAACATGCACAGTGGTTTAGAAAATGATTTCAAATTTATTGTCTCTTTTACTTCTCTACCATGAATGGATTTGAAAGGTTTGTGAAATACGTTTGTCTAAACGACAGGTCAGCTCCTTCTGGCTGTAATCTGCAGCTAAAATGCCACAGTCTCTATGCAGCATTTGACATTACATCTTAACTCTACTTATCCAACATAAAATCTCAAGAGACAACGAAAGAGGAAAAGAAAATATGCAACTAACACATGTCAAAAGTTGGCACAAAGGAAAAAGGGACAGTTTGACTGTTCAAAACAAATTAAAAACGGGAAGAAAAAAAAGAGAAGGCATTTTTGAAGACCAAAGGATTATTCCTTATAGCTCTTTGGTGGGCTGGTCACTGGGTCTAACTAGCAGAAAACACGGCCACTCTCTCTAGCAGCACAGATGAGCAGAAGAAAAACAAGTCATCCACCTTCTTGGAAATGCTGACTTGAGTGTTTCCAACAGCAACCTCTAAATCTTATGCAACTGAGGGATCCATTCTGCTCACTGAAGTGACCAATCTTCTAAGCATCACTTCTCTAAGTAGACTATTTTCTCTAATCCTCAAGGAGAAAGAAAAACAAATAATGACTGTATCTTGTAAAACAGGGGGCTGCATAAGCCTAAGGATGCCTACACCTGGTAAAAGATGGCAGGCTGTAGTTTTAGCCATTTTATGATGGCAGAAGCCAATGCTAACACCTAAGGCAGCCACGTGTTTCCAATCCTCACAATGAAGTGGACACGTAAAGTCCCCCCGTTGAAAACTCCTAGGTTAGTCTTGAACACACAAGGCATAACTTCAGATCCTCAGAAGTTCACATGATCAGGCAGGACCAACTGTGAAAGACTGGCATTTTCTACCACTTAGCACATTTTGCACTGGAGCAAAAAAGTTGCAAGGAGGTGAATAAATAGTGCGTGGGGAACAAAGTGCTCAGTAACTACCACACTGAGTGGTCTTTTTGGGAACAAATTATCAAATATGAAGATAGTTGCATCTTGAAACATTTTAGATGCCAAAGACTCTGGCTGCAAACTAGCTTGAAGCATTGTTTTAAGAATCATTTCACAACACGGTCAAACATTTGTTGTTAATGATGGCTAGAGCTCTTCATGTGACTGTGGGACCAAGGGGAAGAGGACACAGTCACTCCATTGATTCAATGCTGAGATCTCAGCTCTTCCTCTCAGAGGATTTTCATGTATATACTGCTGTAACAATGAGTAGGTGAGATCAGTGTACTAAGTAACACAGACCTGGCAATGATCTCTTAACACTCAGTTCTAAGCCTCCATCAACATAACTAGGACTGGTGATTCAGTGAATTTTCCTCAGTCTTTGTAAGGAAACAAAGAGCATGTTTGCTCTTCTGATGTGCTCAGTATGTCTCAGAACTATGACCAGGGAGCTGACATACTGTTCTTCTTATATTCAAATCCAATGCATTCTAAATTTTAAGAAAGATAGTGGAATCAGTGTCAGAAAGGCCTGCAAATAAATATATTTAATTCAGAGAATGTGTAATAAAAGAAGATGACCAGAAATGAAAATTAAGAGGCTTGCTGACAAATTAGTGGTTTGAATTGATACAGCAAAGTTTACATTCCTGCCCTTAGTTATAGGGGTATAACATGACACACTCTACATGACCTAACCAAAAAAGGCTGACAAAACAGGTGATCCATGATCACAAGTTCCAGCTGCCAGAAAACACCTCTAGCTCCATTGTGGATTTCACAATTGTGCCACCACAGGCAGGTGAGACAGTGAGGACTTGTGGTTGGAGAGGGCAAAGGAAAGGACAGCTGCTCCTTCCACCTGCTGCCTACAACTGGGCTGAACTTGTTGAAAATCTGATGTAAATCAACATATTACAGATACAGCACATTTTAAATACAAGACCTCCACCTGAATGAAGCTTAGATTGTCTCTTAAGTGTACCAGGCAATAGATACCATTATACAACAGGTAAAAATCACCACCACCAACCAACCAAAAACCCCAAGCAGACAGGACATCCCTGCAAATAGATTAAAATAATGAATTTTTGACCATGGTGTACATTCTAAAAAGGACTACTCCAATGCTTTTTTGCAACACAATGCTAAATATTAGCATTCTGAGAAGGCACTTTCAAAATAAAAAAATAATCAACCCATACAGATTTCTATCAAAACATAAAATGCCCATTTATTTTTATTCTCACAAAACATAAAACACGAGAAATTATTCTATGTCCACAGAGTACCACAAACATTTTGAGAACAGTTATCTTTTGCCTTCTTAATCTCACACATTCCTGTCTAACATAATTACATTTAAAATTATATCTCATTTTCTCTTTCTCTTTCAAAATGCAACAGAGTGAGCTCATTAACACCTTCAGTACTCACTACTGGAAAACCGAAATTCAGTAAGATTCGATTCACACACAATACTTGTAATAATTTCCACTTGATTTATACCACATGAAATAACCTAACAAAAGGACACAACAGCCTCATACAAAAAAGCAGCTAGTGATGATCAAAAAAACAGATCTATATTGAAATAATTTATCCTACTGATGAATTAATTATAACATTTTAATTAAACATGCCTGTCTGTCTTCAATACCATTCACTTTTGCAATTTCAAGAGCATTAAGATTCACTGCTGAAAGGGAAAACAATTAATGAAAATACATCCAATTTAAAAGAAGAGATGTTATGGACAAAAAGAAAACGCTCTTCAAGTTATTTAGGGATATTGCAGAAATATCACTGACTATATTCTAATCCCATCCATCCCTGTTTAAGTATAAATTAAGAAATAATAACTATAGTGTGATTCTAGCATACAGGAATTTCACCCTGATTTGATTACAGGAATGATTTTTCTCATTTCTGTACAACTCTCACACGTGACTGCCTTGCTTTAGTACCAGTTTCATTAAGAAGATAGCACAAGAACTATTGAACTGAATCACTCTCTGTTTACTGATCACTAAGGGAATTATTCTTAGTCCTCTGAGAGGTACAAATTATCCACTTCGGAATTTATCAAAGACATGATAATGATAGCATGATAAAGTAATGGTAAATACTTGTTCCCAGAGCAACAGAAGACTGGAAATCTGCCATAGTGAAGATAACCGTGAATATCTCCATCATTTCTACACAGCACTCCCAAATAATGAACAGGAAATCACTTCTTACAAAACTCCTACATTTGAATTCACAACATGCATGTAAATTCATGGAGAAAACACAATCAGAAACTGCACATCATAGTTCTGGATTGATTTATTAATAGCTAAAAATTTGTAATTTAAAAGATATAAATCACTTTTTCATAGCATTTTATAATAAATGTTTGTAATAAGATCTAGAACTCTCCATATACAAAAATTGTTTTAATTGCACTTCAAGAAACATGTCACCCTTAGCACATTTTGGAAAGACTAGCTCAGTGCACTCACGCTAAGTAATCTATATGACTTACATTTTGCATGCAGAGACTTCAAACTTCATCTTTGGTAATCAAAATGTAAACAAGTTATCTTAAAACAGATGTACTCTAGAAATCACTTATCCAGCAACCCAATCCAAGTGGATGACAGTTTGTTTCCCATGCACTGCCTACAGGTCCTTGAGGAGCGAGTGCTGGAACAAGACCATGCTTCACAATGCTTTCATCTCCAGTTTTATATTGAAGCAGTATTTCTTTCAAAAACAAGGTGGGGAAAAGAGCAATAAATATTTATTTTCCCACTTAAAGTGCTGGTGAAGTACAAGTTTCTGGCAAATATCAGTAGATTTCAGTGTGTGTTACCTCTCTTGAACATTTTAATTAAAATAAAATCAGATCTTACCCAGCTGAAAAAATTTGAACACTAACGTTCCATTCTAGAAAAAACAAAATCACAACAGAATCCAAATGATTTAAAACCTTCCCAGTAAAAACTTCAAAATACCTCCAATATGAAGAAATTACACAACTGCATTCCAAAGAAGTTCTAAAGGACCTCTAATCCCTTTGTAAATATATTGTAGCCTACTCTTACTAAAATATGATAAAATACAGGCCAATTCTTGCCTGTTCAGATTAAATATGTAACTAATTGTTTTCTCATTGAGGCAATCTCTACAAAAAATACCTCCACCTATCCAACATAAATTGCTTTCTTACTCAATCATATATTCTTGCCAACTACGCACACACCACAGACATTTCCCCTCACTGTTTACTAAATAACAAATACACACCATAGTCTGAAGCTTTCCCTGGGAACTGTAAATCTGAATGGTTTTGCCTGTAATTTTCACAGTAACAGCCCATCATTCCTTGCTGCCTTACCCTTTTTTTTTTCAATTTGAAAATGATGGATGCAAAGTTTAAACAATATTGCTGCTCAAAAATCGTACCCTAATCTTGCATTGAATGCCTGAAGTGGATTCATTTCTACTCAGATTTTTGATTGGAGAAGAATTAGAAGTCCCTAGGCTTTCAAACATATAATACTAAAGCTGAATTTTGAAAAAAGAATAGAAAATCAATTGAATAACTTCAAAATTATGCATACTAACAGTTTTGTTTCTAAAGCATTTTTTCTTTTTGTGTACTGAAGAATTCCACTAACTCTGTGAATACAGGGAAAAATTAATTTTTCTAGGGACTATATCAAATTATATGATATAACCATGTCTTAACCTAAAATCACCACAATATCTTAATCATCATAATAATCTTTGACAGACTGTATGACCATGACAAAGGGCAAGGAGAACTTTTAGAGGCTGATAAATTAATTGCGAAGAGAAAATAAATTATAAAGACTCTAATTCTAAGCGATGGAAAAACTAGCATGGGTAATAAAGGAAAAGTTTTTTAAGGTAAATGTAAGTTCCAGCAAGTTAATGCACATCACTAACACAATATCTCTCAATCTGACATACTCAGAAGATCATCAGAGAGATTTTTAATGTCTCTTAATCAAAAATGAAAGTTAAATTCTTTGGCTGCCCACCTTTAGTCAAAAATAGATGTTCAAACTGGTTAACATAACAGAAGATACAAGTATTTTTAGAAATCCAGTATGTTCTACAGGCACTTCTTCAAAGTAATTTTTGCATGAAATATAAAAATATGCTGAAATGCAAGATGTAAAAACTTGAAACGTCTGGAAAAATTTTTCTGGAAAAAATTTGCAAATGTGGAAATAAAAACTTGCTTGCTTGGAGGCTCTTGTATTTAATTTAAATTATATAATCTTTTTACTTTTCTCCAAAGTTTTCTTTGAAAGGTGCTTACTTACTTTGTTTTCAAAAGCTTACAACTAGAGCATGCTACTGAATGTAGATAATTCTTTTCACTTTACTTTAGCTAGTATGAGAGGAAGCAAGTTTTCATCTTTCTGAACAGCAATTTATTGGCTACCTTCTCTGCTATTGATAAGAGATGGCTATATCCTGAAATGACATTTCATCAATGGTCTTAACATCAAGCAAGAATCAAACATCCCTTCAAACGTCTCGTTAGCTCAATTTTTTTTAGTGAGATCCAAGTTCTGGTCATTCAGAGGAGTCAGGAAAGGTAAGTGTTATAACAGACATTGGACTTTTTTTCTCATTTAGTCTAAGGCAGTTATTTCTTTTTCCTGTGATTTTGAAACCCTAAGAATGCATTTCTGTAAAGCAGCAGCAAGTATTCAGTACACACTATGTTCATCACTGGCATAAAACACACAGTATTTGGAAAGGCAGCACACTGAATAATGTAGTGACAATACCTATCAGAGTCTCATGGATGGTGATAAATCCAGGAAATGCTACACTTCTACAGCACTTGTAGCAAGGAAATTGCATTTAGTACCAAAACCAGCAACTAACACTTCTTTTTCCATTTCACCTTCTTTGTACTCTTTTGAGGTCAATTACTATATTCTTGAGCTTCTCCTTCTCTCTTGAACATTACAGAGAACCCTCTCTGCAATCCTGCATCCCTGCCTATGCCATTCTTCTCTTTTGTTCCTCTTTCCATATTCCTCCTTCCCACTGTTTTCCCAGATTCTCCACATTTTCCCCCTACCAAATGTGTCTCCTCTGTAATATGGCTGTCACTCAGGCCACAGCTCTCCCACACCTTCCTTACATCCTTAAAATTTTACCTGCCAGCCTTTACTGCAGAATGCCAGCCAGGATCCCACCGCAGATTGCAGGGACAAGGCTCTCAGCTACCCCTTCTACCCAATGGAGAGACAGAAGGGAGCGAGGAAGAAATGATGGCAGGCATGGAGCTGACTGGAAGACAGAGAAATGTGGAAGGGAAAACGGGATTTCTCCTTGCAGATGTAGCATGAAAGGCTTAGCCTACCTTGCAGACTTGCACCTTCAGAAGACAATATTTCATATATATAAGCAAGGCTGAAATGGGCAAGCCAAGGTGTCAGATGCTACAGAACAGAAACTTTCAGCTACACACGTATGATGTAATCTGTGTCATGTGACATAACATGGTCTTATTCATCTGACTTGCAGCAGTCATGAAAAAAGAAGAGTGTCCCCCTATGTCTGATGGCAGTAGGGTTGTCAGTCTCCTCTCAGAAACTGTGGGCCCACAGGTCTCAGCAACATTGTGCAGTAAATGAGTGGATTCAGGCACCTGATACAGCATCAGCTGTATCATCTGAGATAGATTCTAACCATCTGCTACCAACAGTGAGTGCTGAACATCATCTGCTTTAAAAGTCTCAAATTTCAATATACAAAGCTTCACGGGTCATTATCTATATCATCTATAGCATATATTCCATTTTCATGGATTTTGGAAAATACTAATTTCCTGATCAATTATGATATTAAAACATAAAAAAACCCCACCAGTCCTACTGCTGATCTATTCTTACCTGCATCCCTCTCATTTTCTGGAACCGAGCTACTGCATCACTGATGGTGTAGACACGAACATGACCCATGTGAAGCTTCCCCGAAGGATATGGGAACATAGAAAGCACATAGAATTTTGGTCTTGATTTCTAGAAAGAAATTTTTAGAAACTAGTAACTACATGAGTTAGCATTTGACTTTAATAAATACACATGCATATTATACACTACTAGAGAGAGAAACATTGTTTTGCCAGAACTGATCCAAGTGAGCACTGACAAGGTTCATTGGATAAAATTCTTTGGGGCAGTAAATGGAGAAGTTTTACCAGACTTTGCTACCATCTCATCAGTCTATACTGACACTTATATGACTCTTGAATGTTACAAAAATTAATTCACTTCTACTCAAAAAAAGCTGTTTTAGCAGAACTGAAGCTTAACAAAGCACCATGGACACTGTAGCATCTGCAACTGATTATCTATGTGTTCTCAGTCTGCCACAACAAAAAAATGAAAACACAGCAGATTAAATTACTCTCATAATATTTAAAATAATTAATGTTTTACTTTGTATCTACAACAAACACAGAGATCACTCCTGGCCAGTTGTTTTTTGTCAGCTGAACTCCAGTAACTCACAGAGTGACTACATCATTTGCAATTGCATGAACATCTGCTAAAGGGAACTGTTCCGTTTCACTATGTATGCCCAGATTCAAAGACATCTTACAAGCAATATTTTGCATAATGAAAAGAAACTAAAAATTTCATTTAGTTAGGTTTAATTAAAACGACAAAAGTTATGAAGAAATCACACATTCTCTCTCACATCAATTATTCCTAATACATCTTGATTACCATTGAATTAATCAGTGATACATTAACAGTATCAAGTATCATTGATACTTGCTAAGTTCCTACATTATTTTTCTTATGTTAATAATAAAAACATACAGGCAGCTTTTACAACTCTGAATAAAACGCTATTAATATTTGTCAAATAAGACTTCTTTATCACTTTCATTCAATCACAGCAAAATCAGAAATAATCTGAGTACTTCATTGCAGCACTATACACTATTTGCCCCTTAATATGAGATGTTATTAAATCTACTTCACCTGTAAGGATAAAACAAAAATATCATAAAAAATACTATTTAGAACTTAGCATTTGTATGCTATATATACGATACCTATATATATATGTATATCAAAGACGCAAGCCTAAATGAATGCTTTCCCTGCTACAGGTATTCATGCAGACCATTTCATACCGGTTTTCTTCCCCAAAAAAAGCAAGCCCTTTTCTCTCTTCAACATTTTGATAGAATTATTTTTTGTCTGAGAGAGGGCACATTTTAAGAGAGATAAACAAAAAAACATAAAGGGGCCCAAAAATGTTTTTTATCTATTGTGACAGAATAATTGTGAAGGCAAAAAGAGTCAGAGACTAAGATACCATTGTTTTCAAGATCTTTTATTGCATGGGAAAACTTTTCTTTTTTCTTCAAGTCACTTACTATTCCTATGAGACTGTAAACCAGAAAATATTAAAAAATCATTTTCCTTTAACGCAGATTTTACTGAGTCACAGGGTGTAGTGTAATAGATTTGCCATAACATTGGGAACAGAACCTTGAGAAAATTATTTACAAAAGTTACAAACAGATGTTTCTTCTCATACTTTAAATAATTAATTCCCAAATATTGTATAATACACAAAGAAAGAACTGATTACTTAAACACTTCCTAAATTTACAAGTTTATACTTTGCTTATTATTGTATTTTACCTCAGGATTTAAAAATTATTTTTGTTTACCTATTTCATTAATGGTTTTTAATAATCTGCTATTAAATGAAAGTATTTTCCCCTGAAATGTAATGCACATCTAATCATTATAAGCCATCTGTACTAAGTTCCAATTAATTTCATTCTAAAAAACAAAAATATCAAGCATGTAATCTCCAAATTTCTCAAAATGCTTACATCAGTTTCTGAAATTCTGCAGAACTGATCCTTTATTCTTGGGAACCACCAATTTTCAACTCGTTTTCTTGTCTCCAACCCATAGTTTTTTTCCCATTTCCCCGTCTCACTGTAAATAGTTCTCACACAAGCAGGAACCAGTCTTCTCTGCCATTTAATTAATCCCAGGCAGCCATTTAGTTGTCTCTTCAAACATGAAGAACAAGGGCCAACTCTCTGGCAAGCCGACTGCATTCTTAAGGTTATGGTATCTGAAAAGACAAAAATACATATTTCATGCTGCAATATATAACAAGAACTCAATGATTATGATGATTATTCTAAAAATTGGTACCTATGAAACATACTTTAGCCTGACTTGAACTACTCGGCTTTTTTCCATGGAACTTGCATTTTATTTCTGTGTCTGAATTATAGAAGTATATATTTTTTTAGTCAAGAGAACTAACTGTGGCCTTCGCACAGAACAAAAGTATTGTGTTAGATGTCTTATCTAATAAAATACAATTCTTGCATTCAGTCTCCCATAAAGGCATAATCAGTCAATTGAAGGTTCCAGAAGCTTAGTTGCCTGAATAGAAGATGGCTAACAGGGTGTTAGTAAAAATTCAGAATGAAACAGAGAGAAGAGGAAGTTGGACAAAATTATACTGTAAAAATACTGAATTTGTCATCACTGAAAAGAGATGGGGGAGGATGACTATAATTAGTAGATTTCAACCAGATATTCTAAACCAACTATTTTGCTAAGGCTTTCTTTTTCAACCAAAAATCCAGTTAACTCCTCAAATGCTTTAGAGCAAGTCTTCTAAAGCTACTCAGATGGGAGAATGATCAAACAGTTCCCCTATTTGGGATCAGTCACAACAAGATATTTGCTGGTTTCACTTCCTACAGCAGGAAATACAGCTTTAAAAGACTTCTACTCTGAGGTTTCTTCCTCATCTTGACTGCTTTTTTTTTTTTTTTTTATTAAATTGAGGTTTTTCCATCAGTATTTCCTATCCTCTATGGTTGGTTTTGGTGTTTTGGGGTTTTCTTTTTGAATTTTGCCCTATACACTTGTACCAAACTAGCTATTTCAGTCAGTTCAGAATATTCCTTGCAGAGTTACATCAGTAAAATCTCAGTGCAGAAAAACTGTGTATAAGAAAAGATTTTACTTACGCATTTCCCAATAAGTAGAAACATTATCAGTAGAAATAATTGCTATACCACCTAAATTAGATCCCCAGCAAGGTAGTGGGAGTTACGCTTCCTTTAACATTCACCATATATGCATACACAAACCCTTACTGCCTGTCTCATTACCTATGTATAGAATTGCTCCTTTTCTCTCTTATCAAGCAGGGTCTTTTAAACATTTTTTTTTACTTATGTCACACCAGTGCTTTGAAATTTTTGTTGCTACCTTCCATAATCTCTCTCATTTGTAATAAAAACAAATCCAGGACGGTGCTCAGGACTCCCAGTGCAGGTGCACAAGTCATTCAGGAGACTCCAATTTCTCTCCCTCCAGAACATCACACCCATCTCAAAATTAGCATTTCAGTACTTCAAAGTTTTTTGCTTATTTTTACTAATTATTTCCTTACTACTTATGTCTTATTTCTATTACTTTGATTTATTTTACAACAGAAAGGAGCTTCCTTATGCAAGCCAATCTCAGCAGTGCTGATTTACAAAGCAAGCATTTTAAAACGCAAGAGTTGCACACTCATATAATGCTTCACTGAAGGGAGACTAGTGGATGAGAGGACACAGTCTCAAGCTGCACATCGGAAGGTTTATATTGGACATTAGGAAGAATTTCTTCACAGAAAGGGTGATTACACGTTGGTATGGGCTGCCCAGGGAGGTGGTGGAGTCACCATCCCTGAAGGTGTTTAAGGAAAGACTGGATGTGGCGCTCAGTGCCATGGTCTGCTTGACAGGATGGTGTTCAGTCATGGGTTGGACTTCATGATCTCAGAGGTCTTTTCCAACCGAACTGATTCTGTGATTCTGAGACAGGAAGGGCACAGAGCCATGCCTGTGCACAGCACACCTGCAAATGTCACACCTGAGAGAGCACATTTGGGAGACCTCAGGCCCTACAGGCCACAAGAGCAGGGGTGGGAGTGAGAAAACAGCCACAGCCAGGGGCACACAGCACTAGAGCTAACCTCATTTAAACACATGGAATTCCAGGACGAGAAAGGGAACTGCAGTGTCTTTCCTGCTCCCAGGTACCGTCATGCACATATGCAATATCAGCCAGTCATGTGCTGGGCCAAGCCAGGATGGATGGCACAGAGGATAATGAAATCCAAAAGACATGGCACTAGGCTGTTTTCCCTTTCCAGGCTTGTATGCGTGGGATTAGGATAAGCAGAGTGCCGCTCCCTGCCCCAGTTAAGGGTACACCAACCCAGCGCCATGTGGGTCTTTCAAAAAGCAAGTTATGAGCCAAAACTGTCTTACTCGGGCAGGTATGTCAAGAAGCTAGGAAGAGGCTGGTCTGACAGAGAAATAAATCACAGAATATCCTGAGCTACAAGAGAGCCACAAGGATCAGTGACTCCAACTCCTGGTGCTGCAGACGATACCCCAAGAGTCACACCATGTGCCCAAGAGCATTGTCCAAATGCTTCTTGAGCTCTGTCAGGCTCAGTGCTGTGACCACTTCCCTGGGGAGCCTGTTCCAGTGCCCAGCCACCCTCTGGGGGAAGAACCTTTTCCTAAGATCGAATCTAAATCTCCCCTGACACAGAAAACGTTTGGAAAGATGCAGTAAGCACGTGGGAGATTGAATCAAGGTCCTGGAAACTGCTTGACGAGGCCCAGCACATCTCATTCAGCCCCGTGCGGTTGTCCCACCGCCGGAGAAGCAAGCACGGGGAGCGGGCGGCTCCATGGGCGGGACACAGCGAGCGGGGGAGCGGTGACGGCGGGAGGCTGGAGGAGAGGAGAGCTGAGGGCACAGGGCCGCCGGGAGAGCCGGCGGGGCGCGGGCGAGGAGCCCAAAGGTGCGGGCGATGGGAAGCCGCGGGAAGCGGGAGCAGCGGCGGCCGGGGCGGGCGCGGGGCGTGAGGCGGGGCCGGGCGGGGGGACCGTTACCTGCGCGCGCCCTCCTCAGCTCCCCCGCCGCGCCGCGGGCGCCGCCATCTTGGCGTGTCGGTGTCGGAGCGAGGCTCCGCCTCCGCCTTTGGCGCCGCCCGGCGGGGCGGGAGTTCCGCGCAGGGAGGGAGGGAGCGGGAAAAGCTTTCCCCGTTTCGGAATGTGGCGTGTGATGGTAGGTCGACAGTAAATAAAAATAATAATGAAACAATTAATGAGCCGGGGTTGAGCTCTGTATAAATTGCACAGAGCTTGTTCAGCCTCGAGAAGAGACGGAGAGAGGGGCCCTCATTAATGTCTATAAATATCTAAAGCGGGGGTGCCAAGAGGATGTTTCCAGGCTCTTCTCGGTGCTGCCAAGCAGTAGGACAGGAGGCAACTGATGTAGGCAGAAACAGATGTACGGGAGGTTCCAGCTGAACACGAGGAAGAACTTCTGTACTGTGCAGGTGACCAGGCACTGGAACAGATTGCCCAGAGAGGTTGTGAAGTTTCCTTCACTGGAGATATTCCAAAATCGTCTGCACACAATCCTGTGCCATGTGCTGTAGGATGGCCGTGTTTGAGCAGGGAGGTTGGACCAAATGAGCCGCTGTGTCCCGTCCAACCTTTTCTGTGTGAATATTTTTTTGCTTTGTTTTTTGTTTTGTTTTTGTTGTTGCTGTTGTTCTTTTAAGAGGCAGATTCTGAAACAAAGACAATAGTTCGGGGCATTTTTTTGTGATGTCTTTTTGACTAGTCAGAGTAAAAAGCAGAAGTCACAGAAACACAGGATGACAAAATGGGTACCTGGAAGCAGGAAGGACACTGCAGTTCTCTTTCTTGTCCTGAAATTTCATGTGTTTCAATGAGCTCAGCTCTAGTGTTGTGGGCCCCTGGTTGTCATCTTGTCCAATCTCCCTGTTCCAATAGGGTCATCCTAGAGCACATGGCACAAGTCAAATAAGGCAATCTAGCATAGCATAATTAATTCTACCTCTGCGTGGAAAGCAACCTCTCACCCTGTTGTCAACATTGTGGAGTTCAGAGTTGGTTTTAATTACTGCAAGTAACTTGTAGCCTCCAAAGAACAAGAAATAGGTTTGGTTTGTTTTTTTTTTAATTCCTCCTGTGTTTGTGCCCTTTTGCTGCTGGAAACTGTTTATTCTTTTCATTTTTAGACCTTTTTCTTCACTGTTGTGTTTCCAGCACAGTTTAAACAGACACATTCTGTTTATGCAGTCCAATGCCTACAGTAAAGTCAACTTTCTTACGTGACTGAAAATATGTATTTACTAAATAAAAGCTTTCCACTTGGTTATGTGTACCTGTCAAGTGTACTTAAATTATAACCTTTTCACCACAAAAATGAACAGAGAGCAGCTCTGATGGTTACCCTGCTGATAAACTAGTACAGTTTCCCCATGACTCTGTGCATAATTTTAGTTTGCTTTTCTGTTGATTTCCCTGTCAGCAAGTGATGGCGATTGGGCTTTAACAGACTTTCCATCCCAAATATCTCCCTGAGCTGCTGTGTGAATTTCTGGACTGAGGGAGGATGAAACATTTTGTTGTATGGGGTGACAGGCAGTGCAGGCCTTGGCTGAGACCCTTCCCCAGGATAAATGAGAGCTCATGACCAGCTGGGACAAGTTTTCAATTCCAGGGATGATTTTCCCTCACACTGACCTTCACCCCTGCACTCTCCTGATTCACATCTGAGTGAATGGATGGAAAATTATCTCACAGAGGTTAGCAGACTTGGATGAGACCACAGAAAAAAGGCAGTATAAGATTTTGGAGGAAAGCTTTTGGCTGTCCTCTTGCCACCATGGGACAATTATTCATTGCCATTTCTAGGCACTGCTGATGTGCAGTATTGACAATGTTTTTAAATGGTGCTGCCAAACAGTCAGTGCTTAATAGATAAGCAACTCCTACCATAAAGGAGGCAATAAAAAAATCCCAAATATCAAATAACAGTGTATGTCTGGATTGGTCTTGACCTTCATGAATTATCATACTACGCAGAATACATTTGCTCTTCTTTCCTTCTGAGTGTATTTTTGGTTGGCCTCGGTTTTTCTCGCCTAATTTCAGTTTCTGTTTGCAGAAAATCTTACACCTTGTCTAGCTTCATTTGATATTGGCTGCCTTCCTCACTATTAGAATCCAGATTGCACAGTAAGCTCCAATAAAATCAACAGAAAGGGACACAAATTAAAATTTCGGTATGTTCTCAGATTAAGTTTCCAGTAGTATCTTGACAGAAGTCATCTTCTACATGTTCTAAGTAACACACAAGTCAAACCCATGTCAAGCCTCCTTGACATGTTTTTGTTAGCATCTAATAAAAATCATACCAGCCAAGTCCTTCCGGAAGAAAACAAGGAATAATAAGAAATTATATTATTTGGGTTTTTCTTTTTCCCCAGTTTATTTTTTTTTAAGTAGTGGGTGCAAAAACGCACCTATAGCCTAGGCTTGGTACCGTACTTGCCATTTCATCAGAATCTCAAGGTAGATCTGAGTTTAACCAAACCCGGTTTGGGTTGTTGGTTAATATTTTGAACAGAGAAGAACTAGAAGCTCCACATGGGCTGAAACCTAAGTGCTCCTCAGGTATGGCAGGTTACTTTTGTGTATAGCATGCGTCAAACGTTCTAGGAAGCATTTAAGATTGTGATTAATTTAGTATTAATCTAAACAGATTATCCTCAGCTTCAAGCAAATCAAATACATAAGTAGATTGTCAGAATGAGAAAGCAATGTTTTAGTGAAATGAATGGATTAAAAAGATAAGACAAAGGTCTAACTACTCAATCAGCTATAATCTTGATGGCAGAGCATGAAAAATATAGGTCAATATGTTTAATGTTAGATATTTCAACAGTCCAGAGATTGAAATGTATTTTAAAAATTGTAATTCTAAATTTGAGGCAGTGGTTGGACTTTAAAAATGTTTTCAAGACAACACAAAATAATCCTCTCATTATTTTGCTACTTTTGCTCACTCTGAGCTCTACACTCTTGTCCCCAGTTGAGGTGAAGAGCGCTGCACACATAGAGGTTTTCATTTGCAAGTAAGGACGGCCAGCTGCTCCATATCAGGTCCCTTCTCTTTGGAAGTGGGAACCTCTCAGGTTTGTGGACAGAATCCTGAAGGAATCATGAATCAGAACAACACAGCACACCATATAAATGAAACTTAAACTCAACAACATCTTGATAGCCCAGGCAAGGGTTGTAGACACCACCCACTCACCTGTCGCTCCTTACTGGGCTGAAATCCATGCAGAGTGTGGAGAGCAAGCAGGGACACAAGCCCTAAAAGGGCTCAGACTTTTCCAAACTGGGTACCTAACCCACTCTCCCATAATCCCCACCTTCGCCACCTGGAGTTTTGCTTCCTGGCCTGGGCTGTTTTTTCAGCCTCCTTTCATTATGGGAAATTATTGACATATAAATATTTGTATTTGCTTTAATAGTCATCAACTATTTTCTATCAGGCGGATGCTCCCCTGATTTTTTTTTTTTTTAGACTTTGCATTAATGTGTTTGTTAGCATTTGTCCACATAAAGCCTGGAGCTGATTAGGTAATTAGGTAATTCATTAGTTCCTGTATGGGAAATGTGCAGAAGTGCCCCAGTTGTCTGTCACTTAAATAGACATGCTTCCCAGATTTCTGTACAAGTATAATTTTGCTTTCCTGATAGTTACCAGAATTGATGTTTGTGCTTCCTGGCATTGTTTTTTTGCTCCTAAATCAACAACATTAGTATTTTTTCTGCCTCCTACAAAAAGAGGATTAAAACACAGCATTTAGAACACAATATTATTTTTATCACCTGCATACTTCAAATCCCAGCCCCACTTAATGTAATTAAAGAGTTTGGTTATTTTTTTTCCTGTCAAACTCCTTGAATATAGCTTTTACTACTGAGTTACATGTTGCTATTGTTTACATATACATGAATTTAGTGGTTTTTCTCTAAAACACAAGGTCAGATAAAAAATGCAGGTGAATGGATGGCAGGGGTATGAAGAATATCACTTGAGAATATAAAAAAGCAAGAAATTAATAGACTAAATTTAAGAAAAATCCTCTCAAAATCTTAGCCCAGATCTCAAAGGAAAGAATTCTGAGTGAGCCCACGAAGATCAGTAGAAGCTTCACTTTTACAGTGGATTTTATTTTAAAAGCACTCAAGTGTTGTGACAGCAGAAGAATAAACTCTTGAAAGAGGTAGAAGAGGCAAAGCTATACTTTCAGGATAGAAAGGAATGGATTTGGGCAAGATTGGTCACATTACTAGGGGTGGATCTTAACCTGTAAATTGTGAGTTTTGGTAATTTGTAACGGGTATTACTTGTATGATTGATGCCCACTTCAGCTGGGGACTGGCCTTGACAGGGAAGGTTCTTGTCATCCAAACCAACACAGGTTTGTCATTCCTTGGTTTGGCAAAATGAAGAACTTACGTGAGTCAGTGGAAGAAGAAATTAACCATGTAAGAGGTCAGAAACCTACCTGCCCCGCCCAGGGGTCTGTGCTTCGTGACCAGGATGGTCCTGTTTGGTTGGAAAATACCTGTGCCTGTCCCTGTGCCACTCATTAAAACACTGAATGTTATGGAAGAATTTTGAAAATATGCAAGATCCAGACTCCGTGGAATCATATTTATAAGGATTGTTTTAGCAGGCTGATGTTGGTCCCTAAGCCTGGAGCTAGGACATGGGGCTGAATACTTTTTAAGACCTAGGTGAGCCTTATTCTGAGGGGATTTTATGCAGCACTTGTATTGCGTTATTTACAGAAGGGTGTATTTAAGCCAAAATGCACATCCTCCATGTTCCGTGTGCAGGTATTAGACCAGTGACAGTCAGGAGCTTCTCACTGATTCAAACTAGAAGTGTGTGAATAGGTGTGTTCATGTCGGTGGGGAGAAGTTATCAGGATCAATGCACCTTTACTTTTTTGCCTTTCATCAACAGCTCGGTTTTCAAACAAAGTAATTGGTACTTTATTTTTGTCTTGGCCATCTTCTAATGCACTGGTACAATTTTGCTGTTGGTTGGAGCTGGTTATATGCAGTGGCAGGCAAAACTACCCCTTTGCAGCATTCAGAGCTACAAATTTCTTGCTTTTATTCTGGAAAGAAGTTTTTTGTAAGACTAAAATTTTGAATTTACAGTCATGGGAGTAAGAGCTCAATCCTTATGAGCTGGTGGACTCTGGTCATGGTAACACCATATTGTCATTAAACAATCCACAATTCAGGAGCATTTGGGAATGTTGTGTCTCCTTATTACAGCTAGGAATGCAAGTTTTGGAAACCTGGCTTTTCATTCATCTGTCTCTCTTGAAGCATGTCATTTCAGATGGCAAGTCACTTGTGTGCTGAGAGGCAAGTGATTCCAGCTGCTCAAAGCCCTTAGTGAAAGCTGCCGCATTGCTGTGGTACATATCCTCTACATATGTGGGGGGACAGGATCATCCATCTGGACAGCCACCTAATGGAGGGGTGCTGTGCCTCTCTTCCTCCTCCTCCTCTCACAATAAATTTTTGTATTTCAAAAGTGTATGCTACCACATCAGACAAGAAGGAATAACAAGACAGGCACTCGTTGGTTAAACACTTGTCGTGTGTTGACCTTTCTTTCATTAAGAACCAGGCCCTCATATTTAAAATAGGTAGCAAATAGACATTTTCTGTTCACTGTGACTGTTAAAACAGGTTTTTGCACTAATGGACAAACTTCATCATTGCAGTTATCCAGCAACTAGATTGCACTTGAACTTTGTCATGATGTCGGCAGGAAACAGTTTGAGTGCTGGGTAAAAACATCCTGTACACTGGGTTTGCCTCATTGGCTGTCAGCTGGCTCCAAAAGAAATGGAAAAGGAGGAAAATATCTGCAAGTCTTACAAGTAATGACTATTAATTAATCCTTATTGTATGGACAAGTGAAAATGCTAGTATTTCGTTTAAAAGCTCATTGCAGCTTGGAAGCTGTTGTGTACACATATGTACGTGTATGTGTCTGTGTTGTCCATGTGTGTATGTAACACATAGCACTCATATGCACATACACATATGTATATTAGTGTTTTCTATCTATATGCTTATAAACATGCCTCAGATGGAAGTGGATGTGATCTACCTCAACTTTTTTCTGTATTTCTACACACAGTAAAATTACCAAACAAAAAAGAATGATTAAATTATTCTTTCTAGTTAAGCATAAAACAAGATGAAAGGAGCCTGGGTTTGCCAAGAGGATATGGTGCCAGAATAATCTGATAGCTTTCCTTAAATGAGACAGTGGATTTTCCAAAATAGAAAATGTCGTAAATCTCATTTGTACCTTAGCAAAGCCGTTGATACACTCCTAAATGAGAAAATATTAATGGAGCAAAAGAAGATGGGGGTTAACAGAGGACATGAAAGGTGCGGAAGAACTGACCAATGGGAAAGGGCAGAGGAAGAGAAATAAAAGAGTCAAGAAACAAGTTACAATGAGTTCCTCAGGGGTCAATTTTAGGACCAATGCTGGTAATATTTTCATTAAGTACATTAGCATATGAAGTCAGCAGGTTCTTGAAATCTGAAGATGAAGGGGCATAGCTAGCGTGTAAGAAGGTTATCATATATTACAACATTTCTGACTCTGACAGATGAGTGGGAAGAAATGTTTGATTAGAACAGAATGTCAGGGCGTGTGCTTTAGGGTTAATAAGGAATTTCTCTAAGGGAGACAAGAGATGAATCAGGTGGAGAGAACTCAGTGTGTCAGAGGTGATGACAGTGACTGTGAATCGACCATGGGGTGAACCCATGAAGGTGTACATGGTCATAGTATACATCAGTCAAGGTGTTTCCATCAGAAAGTGAACATTTCATTGTAGAAGGCATGGGTGAATGCATATCTGCAACACAACTGCTGCCACATTTCTCTGAGAAAGATTAATCAATCTGCAACAAATGCAGAGGTACCATAAAGCATGCCATATGAGAGATGGCATGAAGTGCTGCTTAGTCTAAAAAATAAAGGCTATGGTATGATACAGAATTATTTCCAAGAATATATTGGTTAACCTACTACCAGCAAAAGAGAAGATACTCTTTTCCCTATTTAAGGAAAAGAATAAAAAACCCAAGTAGCTGTATCACATTTAGACTGGATAGAAAGAGCAGGTTCTCATTATTGGATCAGAGAGGTCCTCTAACAACCTTCCAGAGGAGCAGAAACAGCTTCCTCCCTCCAATAACTCCAGCAAGTTTTAGGAAAATAATCAGCCCATTAACAGAACACACTCTCTGTGGAAAGCCAGGGCCTGTTCTAGGTTGGGTAATGCAGGTGGCCTCTGGAAATACTATAACTGGTCACCCAAGTCCTTATTTCCCTGGAAAAATTGTAAATTACTTTGGGAAATAACATTTAAACGGGAGCCTTGCTTGCTAGGATTTAGCTTGGAATCACAAAGTAAGGCAGATACAGCCGTGCTATCCATTTTGCAATACAGTGGGAATCCTGAATGTCTCATAGATATGTAATGCAAAGTTGGCATTTCTGTAAATCACTTTCTGCTACCCCTTCAAAACTCGTTATGCTTTTATAAAAATGAAAATTTACATTCCAACAGGGGGAAGGTTCTTCTGCACATTTTTCAGCAAAACTGCCAGCACGGCCTGCAGGCATACCAGATGTACCGGATAAGCTCGCACAGCGTTTCTTACTCCCATTGAAATTACTTGCTAGAGACAGGCAGGAGGGGATGTTCCATGCCTTCCTGTTCCAAAAAGAAAATTCAAGCAAAGGACATGCAGTTTCAGCACAGGATATACCTTGATTCATACTTTATTGATGAAAGAAAATCACTTGTTTACTCAGCCCGGGAATGATGGTTATGGGTGGTGACTCAATGCTATTCCTTTTTACTATTTTTTTACAATTGAGCCGTGGTATTTCCTTGCAGTCAAGGTGATAAAAGTAGTTAGTGCTCAGGGTATAAGCTGTTTTCTTGTGCTAGGACACTGTGACCTTTTATACCTAAGGTAGCCGGATTGTGTGTGTCACTTTGTCCAGGCCAGTGAGGAGCCACATGTGGGAATCCCACCTTGGGCCCTGTGGAGCCCACTCAGGGCATGAGGCTGGGGACAATGTTCACCTGAGGCTGTTTTAGCTGAGAAGGGCTTTACACTAAGGGAAAAAGTTCATCCAGTGGCAACACAGTGCACCTAAGTCAGATCCTGCTCTTTCCATTGACTACAGAAAGAGACCAAGAAGGGAGCTGGCCTCTCTCAAGGGTAGCTTTTGTCAACCTCGGTCACTCGTGCCCTCTGGCCCTATGGATTGTTGTAATGATGTGATAGCTGCAGGACATCTTGGCATTTTAAAATTAATGTTTTATGTTCCTTTACCAATCTGCTGCTTTTTGTGATGCATGGACAGGCAGAAAAGCCAATGGTGCATGAGAAGTGACCATGAGAAATTTCATTAAACATTGAGTGTGATGTTTTCTCCCAACCTGCCTGCTGATCTGGGAATGGTGAAGGCTATTTAGCTGAGGAGCCCAAGCAGAACCAGCACAAGAGTAACTAGATACTGGACCCAGCAAGCCACTATGCCAGGGGTGGTGGGTGTGGAGACAGCTTGCTCACCGTGCAGCAGAGAGTGTTGCTGCCCTTAGGGTATTGCATATATTCCAGTTGGGAGAGTTATAATGCTATTATGGTCCCCTGCTGTCTCATGCAATTGCAGATACCGTATATTCTTCATTAGCACTATTTGCATCTCTGAGTCCAGTTAAAGGAGTTTCTAATTTAATTTCCATTGGAAAGGAAGCAAAACAGGATTGGTAAAGCATTGTGGATGCTGTTTGATGTCTAGCGATCTTTCCTAATGATCATCTACTACGATTTAACTTCTTTCTTTTTCTTTTTTTTTCCCTAATTTTTATTAATTTATTAATTTGACAATCAACAGATATATTTAATGCCATGTAAACTACACAAATACTATGTCCATTACATAGAATGGTCTTGGTTGATAGCTATGATGCATATGCTATTAAAATCCATTGGTACTAGATAGAAATCCTCTTGCTTCTAAATGATTAGATAACTAATAGGACTTTTGAATGCTCTGGACTGCAGTTCTTAAATACCAATTAACACCTCCTTTTCAGGATTTGATGTTATGAAACCTGCCACTCATTTTCTCTTTGTAGTTGAAATTGTAGGAAAAGATGTCACAAAACCTGAATAAGAAAATGGAGAGTATATTGCTTCTTAATAGAAGATGTTTAAGATTTGTATGATATAGCTAAAATTAGAAAATATATTTTAAATGTTAAGTAGTTCTATTTCAACAATATAAGACTTTTAAAATGACTTTTTCTTTTAACAGTTGAGAGTGTGTCTTTGGAGAGTATGGCTCATTAAAGATTCCATTGCCATAAATAAAACTCAACTATGCCAAATTTTATTCTGGAATGCAAGGAAAGTTTCAGTTCTAGTTATGCAGACCCAGAGGGATGCTGTGGCCACTTGTTTGTATTTTCTGACATTGTGTCCTATATGAGAAGTACAGGTTGCTTCAGTAGTTGCATTTCACTTTCTTTTGCTTGAACTTGTGAAAAAGACTTTGCATGAAGTGACCAAAAGACCATTCAAGTACTATGTACATTACTCATACAGTCAGATTCCTACTTTCAATTCTTACTTCCAAAGGTTTTTTGGATGTATTTTTTCTGGTTAACACTCCCAAGTCTAAGCAGAGCATGTAATGTTTGCAGTTTTTACATATGTTTTGCAAACCAAATACTTACACTGTTAACCTTATGCTAATTTAAATATTGTTTTCTACTCTTTAACATGCAAAAGCCCACTAGAGGAGTTAAGATTAGAAGGTAGCTTGACAACTAGGATCACCAGCCCACATTAGCACTGCTTTTACATGAACATAAAGCTAAGATTTTTTAAGGCCTGTCCAGGATATTTAGTGCCTGTTCTTTATTAGAATGTTTTGCTGTGTGTGGATTAAAAATAGCCTATTGTTTGTATAAAGAATGACAGAAGAATTGAGGAGTACTTCTTACTCCTTTCAGGTTTCCATTGAAGTACTCCTCACTTCCATCCTAAACCAAGAGTTTAAACCCAAACCTGTACTTGCCTGCTTGAGGCTGAGGTGTTAATCCAACACGGGGCACTTCCTACAGGACATTGTGGACAATCATTCAGCAAGCAGTTTCTGCAGTGCAGGTCACAGTGTGCCTGACTGCATGCTGTCCTGATAGAAGTCTACCAAATGACTGTACTATAGCTTATTCACAGGTTGGAAGCTGGTTAATGGCTGTCTCTCTATTCATCTGAGCCTCTACAAAACTGGAGGAGAACAACTAGAAAGCTAAATTTACATGCCAACTTTCCAAAAATCTGGAAGGTGTGATGAAGAATTAGGTAGGTAAAAAAGATGTCTATGAAATCTCTTTAGATGTGCCATTAGAGGAAAAAAAAATAAGTCTTTGATAATAATTTAGAAACTCTAAAATGGTCTGTAGCACATATGCAAAATGTATTGGGGCAGTGCTATGGCTCAGTTTCTTGTGAACTACCAGCTGCAAACAGAATGCTTTATATTCCCTGGGAAAATAGACAGTCTTGGCTTTCTAACAATATAAAGCAATTCATTCCCACCTTAATGCCTCCAAGGGTTCCATATCAAGAACCAGGTTCTGTTTCGCTGTTTGTAGACTTGCTGTTTGGGGTCTGCAGGCAAGTGTAGTTTTTGGAGATTAAATTCATGTGTTAGGAAAGAAAGAGAAACCTTTGTCTGGCATGTTGTTTTGTGTTTTAAAATTGTAGCTACTCATCGTAAAATGTTAGTATGAGAAGCTACCATGTGGTGTGTAATTGTTGGTGCTTTTCCCAGAAGTCAGGAGGTCAAAGAGTGCAGGATAAACTGAGCTTATTAGACATTTAGCTGGTTGGCTAATTACCTACTTTCTGAACAGTGTGTAAGTGAGAATGCTTTTTGTCCCAGTCTCCTGAATATCACATGGTTAAAGCTGACAACCAGACTTTATGAACCATTAGTCATGAAATTTCTGTTGCAAAGGATGTTGGCTTCTTTATCACTACTACATCACTACATTTGCTGTTTTGGTTTTTTCCCTGCAAAATCTGGGAGCAGTATCTGATTTTCCTGACCAAGAATTGAGTAATTAAGCAATAGTCCAGGGTTTTCTTGATCACAAAGATCAAGAATTAGAATAAGAAATAAAGGGGTTTTTACAAATTAGACCTTTATTTAGATACTGAGAAGCGGTAGCACAGTGCATCATGCCTTGAAAGCATGGGCACTTTCCACAACCCTGGCAGTAATGATCTCACAATAGTTAATTAATTTTTGGTTTTCAAATACTTCACTCGTATCTCCTTTTTAAGAAGCTCCCCATATCCAGTGATTTACAGCTGACAAGTTGACACTCCATATAACCTAAAAAGGAGTGAACTACTCTAACATCAGTTTCCTTGACTCCACAGAAAGACATGAATGCCTTTACCAGCCAGGGATCTGCCAAAGCACTCTAGACTTTGTAAAAGCAGTGATTATTACTAATTGACTGGATGCTGTATGCACAGAAAGGGGTAAAAGGAAAGATTCTCATACATGATAGGATTTTCTTTATGGATTGGTCTTTGGTTTTGTAGTCTGCAGGATCTAGTGGCAAATCAAAATGCCAGCCAATCTCTTCTGGAAATCTGGACTCTCACAAAGATGAGCGTGCAATGATAGTTTTGCATTTGCTCAAATAGGCAGCTTCTCCCACCACACTGTGTCCTACAGTCCCTCAACTTGTTGAGCTGCCACAATTAAAACCTTTCCACTTCCTCTTAAACCATTTTGATTACTCTCTCCTTTTGTTGTTTGTGATTAAAAAATACAGTAGGAAGATGGCACCTTACAACAGAAGAGGCTCCAATCTGAGTTATCTTCTGTAGCTACAAGCAAGCAGTAATGGTTTCTTCCCCAGAGGAAAGTGAGGCAGACCAAAGGAAACAGTGGTTACAATTCTCCCACTAACAAATCTGGAACTACAAGAGAGTGGATTTACGAAGTTTGTAGAAGGGAGATAAGCAGCAGACCTCAAAACTGAACCCAGATAGCCTGACATCCAGCGTTGGCTATTAACTGAGCAGGCATCTGAACTGTTTTTTTGTGATTGCCAACATGGGTATAAATCCAAGCAAGCAGTGCTGAGCTTTTTCAGCTCCCACCAAAGTGAGTAGGGCTCAGAGGTGCTCAGGCCCATGCTCCCCTTGGCAGGAAGGTGGCATTGGACTTGCTCCAGGCCAGTGTTGGTTCAACCTCTGCCACCCCCAGGCTCTGCTACCTGTCTGCGTCAGCCACCTTCTTCTATTTCTCATATGCCTCTAACCCACCAAACACACACGTGGGAGTATCTAAATTAAAAATAGCTACTCAGAAAAAAAATGCAGTGCAGTTGGAGAGCTGATTTGCAGCTGAATTATTCATCCCTACATATCCCTCTCATCCCAGGATAATAGTACTGGAGCTGCACAGGTGCAGCCTGGCTCAGGGACTGGTCATAAAAGGGAAAGGCAACAACTTTGTGGGTGTCTGTGCCCTGTCAGCAAGCTAAACCTCCCACCTCTCAGCTCATCTATCTTTTTATGGCAACTGCTACATGAAAACACCTTAAACCACCACCTCACTCCCCTCTATGTCACTCCTTTTGCTTATTACTTATTACTCAGTAAACAGATTAATGCAGCTTGCCTCTCTCCAACGCAAAGAATTGAATTAGTCCAACCTTTTAGGAGGTTATTGGAATGTTCTGTTCTGTTAACCCTAAACTTTAGTAGAGAAACACATGAAAAAGCTGTTCCTGTGCTTTTATTGGCCAGACCTGAGCTGGGGGGCTTTGGTGGGTTGTCAGCTTGTGAAATTGCAATTTGCGAGAGACCTGGAGTGATTTTCTCCACGTATCTGCAGGGGTGGCCTTTGGTTGTAATTAATTCTCTGGTAGTTGCAGTTGCACTGTATGATGTAGAAAAAATCTGGCAGTTAATTGTCACTTTTTTTTTGGTAGGGAATTTTTGTAAATAACATTTTTATTTCCACAGAGAATCATTCAATTATCAGAGCAATGATAAAAACCTCAAAAGCCAGAAGATGCTGCAACATGAAAGAAAGACACAAAAAAACCCTGGACTTAACTTTAAAGTAGTTTTTATGGCTCCTGGCTGGCATCCTGCTTCCCATGCCTGGTGTGGCATCTTTGGCATGGCTTCCCTCACCACCATATTCCTGGGCTGGAGCCTAGCAGGACCCTCATCAAGCATCCTCCCTGATGATCACGCCCTGCTGTGAAACTCATGGACACATGAAAGCCAAATGGCATAATAATTAGTAAAAAACCTGTGTGTTTGATAGTGCCTCTTTGCTTCCAGCAGAAAAAACCTCCCATTTCAACTGGCAATGTAAGCGAGATGTTTGTGTTGAACGAAGCAGAGCTTAGTCCTAGATTGCTCTGGGAAATGGCTTTTATGTCTTCCTCCTTCTGTCCATTGCCTCTCCTGTTTCTGGGGTCCCAGCCTAGATTTTTCTCTTCCACGGTTTCTGTAGGATGACTACATGAGTGTGATACTCCGCATCTCATTCCTACAACCTGCTGTCATATGCCATCAACTTATACCCAGTCCAGTCATAGCTGCTTTGGAGGTGTGCTGGTGTCTTAGGAGACTGATCTTCTCCCACAAAACTTCAATTACTTCATTCTGAATTACAGCAAATTCCTCAGAAACACATAATGAAGACATGCGTCCATGTAATGATGGTCCCACCTCATTTGGTGCTGCAGGCATTCAAAAGGGAAGATGGTGATGACTTCAGTAGCACTCAACCCTCTCCTGTGATCCAAATATCTTTCCAGCTTCCACCTCATCCTGAGGCATTGCATAGGTGGAGCAGGAGACACAGATTGGCTTTCAATGTTAGCCAAAGTTACCATGGGACTGAAGTGACCAAGAGAAATGAGTAGACAGCAGCTGTAAGTCAGGGATTGTCCAAGGAAGCACTTGGTACTTTGGATAGAAATGCTGCAGCCTCTCTGTCAAGTTTCTAACCTATTTCTGCAGCTCAGTGATACAGAGGACTGTGCTAGACATCAATCTGGGCACTTGCCTCAGGCCTTCTGCTTTGCTTTCTTCTACTGGTTGGCACTCAGTAGCATCATCCCTTCACTGCAGGGAGATTGTTCCCAGAGGGAGCTGCAGAGAGCAGGTCTGCTACTCATACACACCCAGGCATCCATTTCTGGGATGTAAATGCCTAGGCTCATGCACTTCCAATGTACAGCCAGAAAGAAGCCCTCCAGGTTTCACAGCCCTCTATATTTTTTGCTAAATTTTGTATCACCTTATCTTTATCTGATAAGTCTTGGCCGGGAAGCAGCTTTTCACCAACCACTGTAACAGGGCAAATTTCTCCAAAAGGGCCATTCAGCAACAGTCTTGCTACTTTCTGTATTCATGCATATCCTCTATAGCCTTCTTTTTTGCAGCTAAACATTAGTTTTGTGTGAAGATTTGCTAAGCAGTGAAAGATAAAGCAGTCTGGAGAGAGAAGAGAGCCAGGGAATGCTATTTGTGTGATGTCAAAAGAGCACCAGATTTTACTGTTATCTCTGATGAAATGCTGAAGGGCAAGGTGAGAAAGTGGAGATTTATTATCACTGATCATAGTTCTTCTTTTGCTGGACTCACAAAACATCAGGAAGTAAAGAGACTTTTGAGTGGCTTTCAGCTGTATATTTAAGCATGAATCATCCTCCATCTATTGCAGAGTCTTTTTTTTTTATGTAGTTGAATTTTCATGAAGGAATATATGAACTTTGGCTACAACAGATGTCATCTTGAAGGTTTTTTTTTCTTTTAATATCTGACTGTAGCCCCAGTATAATAGGCAATATTGGGCTTTCATCTTTCACCACTACTAGCTATGAAATCCAGAGGAGATGAGCTTTAGGATGCATTACTTAAGAGACGTACAGCACTCAGTGAGTCAGGATACAGACCAAGAATTAAATGTTGAAGAAATTAAAAAATAGTTGAGGAACATTTGAGAATATTGCAGTCTGTCCAGACTCCAAAGAGCCAGTGCACAGTGTAGATGGCCGTGGTAATATGTTCCCCTCTGGTTTCCCTGAAGGGATACAGGGAGAATTTGTTGTGAATACAGGGGCCAGTAGGAACATGGCTGGGGTCTGCAAAGGAAGTTCTAGCAACATGCTGCAGGAAGAGTGTGGAGGGTGAGGTTGGATGGTGGGAGCTTCCGGCTCCAGGCTTGAATTTTCATAGGAAAAGTAGTCACACACTGAGCTGAAAATGGCCAAAGTGGCTGCAAGTGAGGGTCACAAGAGCTGGCCAGAGTGCAGGTTGCTGGAGGCACCTTTTTACAAGCTGCTGAGGAGCAGGCTTCAGTTTTCACAGCCCACCAGTATGAATTGAACCACATGCAACACGGTGGTGGACTATGGGATGTGCATGTTTGGAGGTGCACGGAGAAGTGCTGAAGAGGCCAAGCTCTGTGGCAACATCCTCAGCCAGAGCCCAACATCCAGGGCTGCAGCTGAAACAAAGCCCTTTAGTAGCTCCCTGCGTGATTGCCCTACTGAGCTTTCCTTGAAAACATTTAAATCTCTCCTGAGCAACTGTCTTGGTGGCAAAACCTAACCCCTGCCATGTTTTAAGGATGCTGGGAGTTCTTTGTTGCCATTATTATTCACCCTGCCCTTTATGCAATGCCAACACTACTGCTGATTTATCTGCTATATTCAGAGCCTTTTTCAAGACCTCATTTTCTCACGAGAATATTTCTCACTGATTTACATGGGCTGTAGTGAATCAGGCCATTAGGGACAGGACTGGCCACACAACTGGCCTCAGCCTTGCATAGCAAACTGTACAATGAGATATTTATGAAAAAGCTGCCCCAGAGCTCTGGTTTTGGGGGGGATGAAGAACAGGTTCAGCCAACGCAGACTGTTTCTCTCCTCTCCCAGAGTAATTGCTAAGTTCAAGAGGCCAGTATTTCTTACCACTTTCTTTTATTAGATCATTCTTTGTAAAGAAATTTTTTTTTGAAAATCAATCATTGTTTTCTCCTGCTAATTTTACACAGATGTCTCCCAACTCTCTGCTGTACTGCATCATGCATGTGTCCTCCAGATTATGCTCTCCTGATAAGTTCCTGTTGATTTAATTTCACTGCAGGACAGTGCTCCTTGTCTAGTCCCACGGTAGCCTCTGCTCAGCAGACTCCCCTGTGCTTGCACCAAGTCCTGGTGTGAAAACCTTTTCCTTTTTGTTTACTAAATTGGCTCTAGGAGATGTGTATGTGTAAGAATGACAATTTGCAAAATGGAAATTAAATCAGCCCATATGTGTCCTGCTCTTAGAACGCAGGGGAGTGCTTTTACATTGAGTTCGCCCATTTGCCAAGACAACAAGAGGATTCTTTTTCTTCCATGGACTTTGTGTAGTATGAGACTCCTTAAATGTCACTCTGACTCTGATGGAGGGTGGACAATGGGCTGTCCTTGAGCTTTTGCCAATGGGACTGGGTAACTTACAGGCATGGGAAGATGTTTTCTCTGTTTTCAGTGCCAGTACTTACTATTTCTCTGATGTAGAAGTGCAAATTGCCAGATTTGAAGTGGTGCCCCCTTAGAGAGCCGTAATTTTTAGAGACAAGGTTGGCCCTGCCTTAAAATCCAACAAGAGCCTTAAAAAACCCCTCAGGTTGTTTCTCTCAGACCAACGAGACACTAGGCATTTCTGCAAATGAAAGCTTTCTTTCATTTGTCACACTAAGACTTAATGACTCTAAAACAGTAGAAGTAGGGGGTTAAGTGGTAGACTATTTGCTTATCATTTTCACAAACTATAAGTAGTTGACCTTTTTATTGCCTTTATAAGAGGTTTCTGCTCTAGTTCAGCCTCCAGCCTCCTGGCCACAGGGCTCTGCCCTCTCAGTTGTGCTAGCACTGAAACAGTAATCTTTTTATGGCCTGTCTCTGACAGAGGGGACAAAGTTCTCCTCCCTTTGTGGGTTTGTGGGAAAGGGTGATAATTGGCAGTTACTGTTTGTGCCTAATGCATTACTGCCCAAGTAGTATTTACAAAGGTAACAACCTTGTCTGAAGCTAAAGCAAGGGTGCAGCCAGGAGTGACAAAAGCCCTGTCATTAGAGCAAGTATATTAAGGAGTTGGTGTCAGTTTATTTGTCTCTTGGTGGCATAAAAAACCCTAGTGCTAAGAGAGAAACAAGAAGAGCTGTCATATATTACTTTACTGATTATAATCTCTGGTTTACTCCCTTGGTTAGCAGTTTGTGATAGAAGGTCTGTGCCTCATTCAGAGGCATATATGAAAGCTTCAGTGCCTGCCCAGGTTGTTCCTGTGGGATAAGGAAACTGTCTGATTCTGACCCTTAATCTGACCCATGCTGGCTTTCCCCTCCCATTTTAGTAGTTTGAGTGTCTCTGCCCTTCCCTGGCCCCTTGCAATTGCAGGTTCTCTCTGCCATGTGAACAGAAGGGAGGTTTGCACTCCACCACAGGTGAATGCAGCTGGAACCATTGGCTGGAGACCCACAAGGGGGCATTTGAGAATCGGCAGCCAATGGTCCAAGCACTGCTGTGGAACAGAGGCTCAAAAGCTGCATTTGGACTGGGGTGGGAGGAATAGCATCCCTCTTCATGCCCATGCTATTTGCCTTAGGGATTGTCACAGATTGGGTTATTTTCTGCGTCTAACCAGAAGATTAGTTTTAAAGCTGCATGTCACTCTCCCATTTCACTTTTAAGAGACAATACTTATTTTTAAAAGAAATTACTCACAAACAGTAGGTTTTCCTGGTCATATCCACTGATAGAAATGCCTGTATTGCAGATGGTAGCATGTCTAATCCTCATGAGACAAATTTCCCAAAACTGAACAGAAGACAAAGTGTGAAATCACAACCTCATATAACTGTGCCTGTTCAGTAGAAAATCGGTCAGCAATACAAAACAATTATTTAAGAAAGCAATGTCTTGGGCATCCATCTTAAGTTGCATATAAACAGCTCAATCTTATTCAAGCTAGTTGTAGATGCAGAAGCAAAATTGGGCAATGAAAACATTTTTTCAGAATGGAAATTAATGAATGAGTTGCTTACGAATCAGAGCAATGTTTCTTTTCTGGCACAGATAGATGCCCTCTGGTTTCTTTCCCTTCTTGAATGACTATAATAATGAGACAAAATTAAAAGGTTTTACTTTTCAGGGAAATACTAGTTCAAAACTATCTTGCAAGCCAGCAGAAGAAGAACAGGGTCTTGAAGGGCTTCCTGTCAGCTTTCTCCTTTTTTCAAGAGAAGTGAAGTAGCTACAAACTTTCAGAGATGGGCAGTCACACAACCAGAGGGACCCAACAGCTCTAACTGGACATGCTTATTGTGAAAGGCTACACTTTATGAACAAGTCTTTCAGATTAGCCTTTGCTATGCAATTATATTTTAGGAAAAAAAATGGTACAAACAATGGACTGGTGCCCTGCTTTTTTGAGGAAAAGAAGTAGCAGGTAAATAAAACTGAGGTTTTGACTGTCCCAAGATATCAGGACTACAATGCTGATGCAAAAGGCTTTCGCATTTATGTTTTAATATGGCTGGATAACTACAAACTTGTGAATTGCAGGAACCAAGAGTACACAAAAATGACCAGTGCAGTTGAAAATAAAGTATTAGCCCAGGTGATGTATTTCAGAGTGATCTGCTTTTCAGAGGAAGGTATGTGGGGGGAATTACTAATGTAATAGAAAGGGGGAAATTATTAAATTATATCTGAGGAAGATATTCTTTGTATCTCTAAAGAGACTTAATCCCAAGATGATTCAAGAATAATTGACAAAGCCCAGGAGCAAGAATAATAAAACTCAATTTTTTTGCCTCTCTTCTTTTTTTTTCCTCTTCTTTTACCCTTCCTACCTTCCCTCACTGTTTAAGTCTAAAGAAAAATAATCTGCATACAGTGATAAAGGGAAGGTCAAGATGAGACAGATGCCCCAGAACTCTGCCAGCAGAAACTGAGACGTTTTCCGTTACAGGACTCAGCACAGGGTGATGGAGGGAAAAGTTCACGTCTTTTCCTGTCTCCATTTCAGCAGGCTGGGCATTTGCCCTTTTAATCCAGCCTTCATTTAGTGAAAGGGGCCTGTGACATTTCTTCCTTAGTTGCCCTCCTCTGTATCCTTTCCCATCCTGGAAAGCAAGATGTGTTTGGGATACACAGGTGAGAAGAACCACTCCCAGTACAAGCAGGATAAATATTAAAAACTTTCAGCAGCACAATCTGCTGGCAGAGGAAATAAAACTAATATATGTTTATACAAATCAGTATACTGAGCACAGAAAATACGTGGCCCAAAGGCTCTGTTGGCTTTTTGTAGGTTTAGTGTAGGTGGGTGGGAAGTTCCTTTGTGCCTACAATAGAGCAGAATGGCTAATGACTGTGGGAGAGAAGGGAGATGGGATGGATGACTGGTGCCCTGCTTATGTATGAGATGGAAGCTACTTTAATTGCTAGTCTGATAAAGGAAATAAATAGCTTCTTTACAACTTCTTAAAAGTGTTCATATTGTGAGTTACTAAAGAGCAACTGAGGCCATGTGAAATATGTACGAATTCTATGAGGCTGAAGTTATGGCACTTTTCTCTGCAAAATAATTTCAGCATCCTTCATGCCATTTGAATTATGTCCTCTGTCACTACAGTGAATTGCAAATGTTTGTAGATGTCTCCCTGCATACATTTGTATGCATATTTGTTTGTATAAAAGAACCATCTTCCAATGAACTGCTGGTGTTCAGCAGTTCTGGCTGTAGACTGAGACTAGAAGGCTGGTGAATCTAAGTCAGGAGAAGAATTTGTTTTTTAAGCATGACTCTCTTCTTGATGTCTGCTATCACTTAGATATCTGACATTTTAACATACTGTATTCTCTGGACAGTAAAGGCTGGGCAAGGGGACTCATGAAAATGACCCTCCACGTCTGAGCAAACAGTCCGCAGCCAGGAACACAAAGAATGCCTGGTCTTTGTTCAGCACACAGGCTTTTCTGGAAGAGGAATATTAAGTCGACAAACCACTACCTCTGAAGATGTGCTGTCAGCTTGCAGCTTTATTACTACTCCAATCATTTTAACCAAAAATATTCCTTCCGAGACTTCTGTATTGCATATATGGAAAAGGATCTCTTTTAACCAAGGCAATTCATCACCATCAGAAAGAATATGTATTAAATCTTATCTCGCTACAAGCACCAACTGAAGAGCCCTTTTTAAAACTCCTCTTTGTGACCAAAATTACCTCTTCCCAGTCTCTTGTACCTCACTTGCTCTATACTTTCCCACATCTCTTTTCCAGGCATTGATTCATCAATCAAAGGATTTGGGTTTACTCACTGTTGCCTCCACTGACCCACACAGATGTATGTAGTGGGCAAGTTTTTGGAATTGTTACTTTTAGCAAAAGTTAGCAAAAAGAAGAGGGAATGCCATTTCATGCTTACCTACCAATCTCAGGGAAGATGGAAATAATTTTTCTTTTCACCTGTGTTTAGCTTTTCTCCAATAGATAGAGGAAGAATTTCCACATGATAGATCTGTTTCCACACTCTTCTAATCATTTGAAATGCAGGCCCCCTCTTTGCTTTCCAAAGGGAAATTATAGCAACAGGGTGATGTGTATGGAGACTATTTTCTTTGTAGGACCAGATCTACAGAGCAGAACAGCTTCTCACAGCCTCATCTCTGTGGTCTTTGCTGAGTCTCATCCATACTGGGAAAGCTGCATTTTGCCTATCCTGCTGAGAAAGCCCCCCTTCACATTTCTTATGGCAAGGGTGAACTCAAACCAGGGCACTTCCAAGGCCAGGGTATCTTGCTGCTCTTATCTAAATGACTTATTACAAAGCAGCCTTTATGGAGAAATAACAGCTCAGCCAGTCCACAGGTTACCTTACTATGCATTAATCATCTGTGCTTAAACTTCCCTGGCAGTTTGCATCATCCTGTGACAATCTCTGGAAATGAAACCTTTAATGTCAAAGCAGACCCAAACAACTCTCTGCATGCCATTGGTCAGTGAATCTCAGCCTTTAGCAAAAGAAGTGACTGCAGAGTTTTTCTCTGACTCCTGTGACCCAACTGCTACTGAGAAAATTAAACAGGCAGCAAAAAAAGACCCTAAACTAATGCCGCACATAGTTGCCATAAGGATAATAGCTTACATTTGAGTCTCATTGGCCAGTTTAGGATAGCATCCCTAATGCCCAAGAGGTTGCCATACCAGGCTCAGGATTTAGAAGAGAGATTAGAGGCAGCTGTTCCCTTATCAATATAAAGATGGAAGTTCAGGGTATAAAAATAAAATGCCACTGATCATCAATTTCCTCGGAGGCTGTCGCCAACTTCAGCAGTGACGCATGCCTGGAGGAGCAGTGGCAGCAGCATGGCATGCCTGCCCTGTCGTTGTGGAGGGTTCTTGGGAGTGCAAGCATCAGCCCTGTGCAGTGGCTGCTGGCATCTTCAGGGGCACCTCCAAGTTGTCACTGCTTTTCAGCTCCCTGGACAGATGTATGCTGGGGAGAGCTACCCCTTTGCAAAAGCTTTGTTTAGAAGAGCTTTCCTGTTGAATGAACAGCCATAAACAGTGTTTGGAGCTGGGATGAGACACCTACTTTTGTTTTAATCACACAGAATGATTTTTCTGGAAGTGTTAAGTATCCATTCAGGCTGAGGAGAAGCACCTTTTATCATGCTTCCAGTCTCCTTGTGACAAGTGAACAGAGCAGGGCTGAACTGCTGCATGCCCAAGGTGTTCTGACTCAAGTCCTGAGCCCTGGGGGACAGCTGCTGCAGAAATGCTGAAAATCATACCAGAACAGACATGGTTTTTCCTAAAAACTTAAAGTGTAACTAACTGTCACAATGCAAACACAAATTGAACTACAAAGCCCAGCTGATTTTAATATGTCTTCATCTGGGTAAGATGTTTTCTTTAGAGCATAATAAATTGCAACTGTTTCTGCAAGCTGTCTCTGAATGATGAGATGAGAACAGAATACAAACCTTGGGAGAAATATTTCAAAACCTTAATCCCAAGAAAGGGTACTCAAACGCTGCTTATAATTTCTGTGGTATTTTAATAAGCATATATTAACATGGCTCCTGTTAGGAAAAAACAGATTATTCAAACCAAGATAGCATAAAAAATGGTCATCAATAAAAAAATGTTTTCCCTCTGTGAATGTGTCAGATTGCCATCAGCAGTTGTAGAGTGAAGGATTTACTGTTGGCCTGCAACATTTGTTGAGTAACATGTACCCTCTTAAATCCACCCCTTATGCTGTGTCACCATACTTTTCCATCAGCAGATACCTCTGTTAATCATATAAAACAGTATGCTTATATAATGTGTTCTTCAAATGAAGATATGAAGCTAGAATGATTATGAACATCTAAAAGGAATCATCTCTGGGGAGGACTAAGCAATGAGAAACTTCATTCTCGAAAATGATTGCATTGGAAAGTTATGAGATTTTAAAGGTGGACTTTAATGACACCTTCCTAAACTACTGCTGTCTGATTTATTTATGTATAGTCTGATCATCTGCCTTGAGGAAGTATCACCACTAGTCATTAATCATAAATATTACACTGTTACTGGAAAGTACTGTTTTTTTCAGACAACACAATAGATGATTACCAGTTTTCTAGGTAATTGACTTCCTTTTACTGGGCACTTAAACCTTTTATTAATGACAGGATTGTGTTGGGTAATTAAGAGAAGGATATATTTAAGTCCTCATTTTGGTTCAGCTCTTACACTGGTCTTCATTTACTTCATTTCTGAAAATCATCAAATCTTCAGTTCCAAGTTTCAGTGATATGCAAACTGACATGACTTAAGTTATATATTTGATCATTCTGTAAAACTCTGGAGCCCTCTGCTCTGCCGTTGCTGGACAGCTGCACAAAAACCTTGGGTACTTTCCATAAAATGCCAGGAAACCTTGTGAATTGTGTGTTAATATCTGGTTTGAACATCAGAACACACAGGGAATAAAGCAGAAAACAAAATGAAAACATGAAGAATGAAGAATCTCAGTCACTTAATTCTTCATAGACTCTTGCTCGTAAATTAGATTTAGCAGAATGTCTCAGTATGTAAAATATACATTAAAAGAGAAGGCTTCTAATGGGATCAGCAATTGTAATTGTTCTCATTTACTTAATGCTTTCAACTCATTAAAAAATTGCAGGCAGAAGAACAGGACAGCTACTAGAGGATTGCTAGAGGACTGACAGATCTGCTCTGCTCTTTAGCCATGACAGTAAATGTATTATGTTTTGGGAGAGGTATCATACCATGCAGCAGGGGATAAAAATGTTCCTTCCATTACCTGGTCCCTGCTCAGTTCAGTGACCTTGTACAGTTTAAACAGAGTGAAAATCTATTTGCTCTCTATGCACAGCATGTACAAGAAAAGTACCATAAACCAGCTGAACTCCTCAGGCTTGATTACCACTTGCATATTTATGCAAATAATCCTGAGGGTTGTGTCCTGAGTGACACAAAGAGTAGGTTCTTGTGGCTAATCTGTGAGGGAGGGGGGGTTTTGTCTGATCACCCGGGGTAGGTGAAGATACCAAGGCCCTTGCTGACAGTGAGATATATCATCCTTTCTCCTGGACTCTGCCTGTCCTAATGAGTGCCTGCTAGACTTCTCTCTGCAGAAAATCATCTTCCCTGTGCTAAACAGTACATTTAACACTGGCACTCACCCAGAGCCTAGGGAATGTCAGCTGTATGCTCTGTCTCAGTTCCTTTTCTGCCAGGTAGACCCGTATATGTGATCAAGACCGCACACCTTAAAATAGCATGCTGGAGACATAGCACTCTCCAAATGTTAGCTAATTGTCACAGCAGCCTGGCACAGCACATGCCTAGGACCTGAGCTCTGCACTGATTAGGCATTTGCACACATGGGGAAGAAAAGCACACATGGGGAGAATGACAGCAAGAGACAGAAATAAAGAGAAAGATCAAATCAGGCAGGCAAACAGGGAGAGAAAATCCAATAGGTAGAGTTAGGAGTGTCAGGGATGAAGGCAGTAGCTCCCAGAGGATGCATGAGTGTTACAAGCAGGGGACAGGAAACAAAGGGTTTGATTTCTCCTTGCTTGCACCAGCTACTGCTTCAGTTTGATGCTCCTGGCAAACTGGCCTGTTCAGAGATTACAGAGCACTCTCCAACCCAAGAGGATCTCCAAGCAAAGGATGGGTTTCGGTGAGAAACAGACAGGTTTCTCACTGATGGGCTAGGGGAAGAAACCAGGAGAAATGAGAAATGCATCTGCAGAGCGCCAGTGGGTGTCAAACACTCACACGCAGAGTCAGTCCCCTGCCTTCATGCCTTCCCATGTGGGCAGAGAGCCACTAAAAAGCCTTCAGACTCACCATGCTGTAGTAGTGCATCCCCTCTGGGTTTAGGAATGAGGAAACACACACACTTGGCAGTCTTTGTTCAGCCCAGGTTTAGGGCTGAAGTCTCTCAAGTCCTGTCTTGTTAGATCTCCCACAATTCTGGGGTTTCCTGTTCATCAGTCCTGTACTCACAACATGTTCAAAGCATCTTGGGGAAGAAGCTTTTCCCATCTGCCCTATTAGTGATGTGCTACACACACTTGTCATATTGGCATAACTAGTCTCTTCTTTTAATAAATATTAAAGTTAGGCATGTAGTTAGTATTGAAAGGAGCATAACTCCCAACTTTAGTCCATATCTGGCACATAATATTTGGATTTTTATGTTCTTGAAAAGCATAATCACAAAACTCCTGTTATATGCTACTAATAGCAAAAAGTAAGCCATCATTTTGTTTAGAGGCAGACTGTGGAGTAGCCAATGAAGATATCTGTATTTCCACTGAATTGGTGTCTAGAAGATAAAAGAAGCCTGAACAGCTATAAGTTCTCCCCTAAAATCACACTCTGAGAAGCCCTGGTCAATACTGCTTTATTACAGTCTTTGCAAGAGTGAAATTAAGCTGTATAGGCAAGTTAGACCAGAGAAGTTCTGCCTCACTGAAGAACTCCCCCACGCACCTGTTCTTGTAGAAACAGAGAGAAAACTCTTTTAGGAGATGAAATACAAATCTGAATCATGACATCATCAGAAGTATCTCGCTGGCTCACATAAGCTGTGAGCAGGTTACAGTTACCTAGCAACTCCCGCAAGCAGCTCGCTTCAGCGCCAAAGCATTAGGGTTTAAGTGGCAGACGCGGACCTGGCTCTAACTGTGCTATTCATCGTCAGAACACAGCGTCCGGTTGGCAGAAATCAGGAAAAAAATCGGGATTATTAAAGACCTCCACAGCAGCCTCCAAAGCTAACCTCCTTGGGGGCTCGCCCTGTTGCTGTGCTGCATGGTAGATGCCAGGCTTTTTGTCCAACTCTAAAAAGCAAGCTCGGGCATGCTGGTGAGACAGACAGCTAAGCAAGAGAGCACATGAGTGTCTCACAGATCTGTGAGGATTGCTTTGAGGTGACACCGGACGCCAATGCCCATAAATTTCCTTTGCAGTTCTGTATTGATCCTAATTGCATGCGTCCAGCTAATGCACATATTCCAGGAAGGCAGATGGCTTTTATGGGTAGGCACCAAGCACGGAGGAATCGACCAAATCCTGCATTCTGCAGCAGGACATCTGCAATCTTCCCTGGGAATGCCTGCACAGTCTCCAGGAATAAGAACAAGAAAAGCCTGAAGAAGCCAACTACCAGCAAAACTGCTCAACAGACTTCAAAGTCATCCCCACTGACTCCATTAAGTGAATTATATATTTATTTGTCTTCACATTTTCAAAGAACTGCAACTCTGCTTGCCTTTTCCAACACATGCTGGCATATCCTGAGCCATTCATGCAGTCAGGATTTCACCCAGATTTGCCATTTACATTGGCATCCGCAATGAGACACCTCCTGTTTCTACATATCAGTATCCAAATTGTCTCGTTTGTGGGGGAGCCAAGAGATTGCCAAAGTCTGCAGCAGATAAGGGGTGAACTGATAGCAGTCTATACTGAGTAGCTGAGGAAACACAAATTGTGTGAGCATGGTGTAACGCAATATATGAGATTATTTATAATCTCATCAGGCTTTTCATGCCTTCAACTGCTTCCTCTGCAGATTGTCATCGATTTATTTCTACATGACAATCACAGTTGCTATTCAATACTAAGGTGCTTCTTGCTTTTCTTGTTGAAATATTGCAGTTCTAGGAAACTCATCTATCACTTAGGTGTCTAGTCCTTTTGATGGACTGTTCTCAGAAAATCCTTTCATTAAAAAGAGGTGAGCCATGATGTTCCTGCTCTCAATATTTTCATCACACTCTCCTGTCCTGTGAGCCTGTCCCCTTTTAGAGGATATTGCAGTCTTGATTAAGATAGGGCTTTGATGGTGTGATAAATACAGATGTAGATAAACTCCCCTGAGCAGGGCAGAGCAGCAGGAAAGAGGAGCCCTGTACGTGGTGGTGCAGGCTCTGACACTGCTCGTGCTTGCCCATAGGTCTCTGGAGACAAGCCAGAGACCATGGCTGGCCTCCCTGTAAGAGGAGGGCTTTTTTGTCTTGCCACAGTACCTGCATAAAGATAAGCTGTAGCAGTACAGAGTGGATGAGTTTGCAGTCATATCAAAGATGTGGGTGAAGAGGGAACAAACCATCTGCTGGCCATGAAACCCAGTGGGTTGGGTCTGTATTTCACCACACCAATCTCACAGCTGCATTGCTGCTATTTCAATGTCTTTCTTTGGAGGAAAGAGGGTGGAAAAAGAGAAATTTGCTCTCCATCTACAGGTGTTACTCCTCTGTCTATTCCCATGGCATTAGTGTATCTGAAAAAGCTTAGACCCCCCAAAAAATGTTACACACATTTAAACAAAAAATATGAGGCCCAGGAGTGAGATGAGCCATTCATGAACACACTGACTAACCTTTATAATTTTTCTTCTTGTTAGTAGCTTTATAGGCGAAAATGCAGGAACTGCTGTCAAGGAACAGGTGAACAGTCCACACATTACCATGTCACTGATTTTTCTATTCCACAAGACTGTAGAGGAAGATGATGAAAAACCAAGTAGTAAACAAATAGAAGATTTGCCTGCTCATAGAAAGGGAGACTACTTCTTATCTTTGTGTTAGTAAATTGACTTATCTAGAGACACAGAATATTATAACTTTACATGTGATGGGACAGAGAAAATATTAAATTAATATTTTAATAATATATAGAAACATCCTTTCTATAGCTTCAATAAGTTCTTGGCTTCAATGGCTTTATTGTATCAGGTTAACTGTACTGTCAGTAAAACTTACTTCCTTTTATCAGATTTCAATTTGTTGCCTTTAAGTTAACATCTTTTTCTTCTGTTATGTGAAAGGTAATGAGAAGCATCCATTTTACCTTCTCCACGGTGGGCAGGGGGAGCAGGGAATATGAATCTGTCACATCCTTACCTATGTGCTCTCCCGATTCAGTGTTGCTAATTGTTCCAGCTTGTTTTCCTGCAAATGCTATTCCTGTGCACTGAGGCAGTCTTTCAAGATACCAGCTTCTCTTTTATCTGTCATGGTGCTTTAACGTGGTGATCAGAGCTGTAGGGAACTGAGGGAGGATGTACCATTTGAATCTCACAATTTAATGCTTTTGGGGCATCCAGTCTGTCTCAGGCACCTCAGCTGTCTTGGGAAGGACTGACTTCACCTAGAGAAGATGGCAGAAATTTTGCTTCATTGATGAGCCCATGGCTGGGTTCCCCTGGCAGAGACACAAAGTGAAAATGAATGCTGATGTCCTGTCTAAAGACTTCAGCAATCCTAGAGAGGAAAGGGACTCATTGTTTTTTAGCCTTCCATTTTTCTTCTCAACAAACTGTTAGGAAAGAGTAGGAGCTGCTAGAGACATAGCAAGAATAACAAAAATTCCTGCAGTGCAAGATGTGTGGAGGCTCGGAGAGTCGTGGTACCATCTGTGCCTGTCTATTTACAGCCAGAACAACTAACGCCCAACTAATGGTGAAGAGAAGCAGAGCATCATGTCATGGAGACAGCTCTCTAATCTTACATAAAAGCATCTCTCTGAAAAACCTGAATTGTTCAGATGGAGAGATGAACGGTCACAATTTACACTTAGGAAGATTTATTTATGAAATGATAGCAACACCTTTTTGTTTCAGCCACATCCTTTAAGCAATCTTCATCTGAGACTTCCAGGCAAGTTTGGTCAGTGCTTTTTCAGCAGTACAAAGTTTAGTACACAGAAAACACATCATTACAGATAGATCCATGGTTACAGCAAAAGATCGGTAATGAGGGGAAAAGCAAGTAAGCTGTGAAAGCAGTCTGCTTGTTTTAAAAAAAGATTTTTTATTCGCCACAGCTGGATGCAAAGAATAGGTATTAGTCAAAGGGAATCAATGAGCTTTTGCTTTCATACTTTTCAATGAAAATATGTTTTGAATACATACGTAAGACTGAAATTTTAAAAAATCATGTTTGAAAGCACAGAGTTAAATCCCCTGTATTTATGTTGGTGGAGTTGACCTCAGGGATAATTTTAGGCTCTGAATCAATTGGACTCCAGCAAGGATATGAGACTGGATGGGAAGTAATTGTTTTTGGGTGAAATGGTTGCAGGCAATTATCCACCTAAGGAACAGAGCTGGGTGCACAGGAAAGGGACAGGGTGCACAGGAACGGGACAGGCACATGGTATATTCTGAAGCAGGAGACACACCCAGGGAATGGAGAACACATAGACTGGAGAAATCCCAGATGAAGGAAATAAGAGGTAAAAAGGAAGAAAAAAGCATTCAGATTGTGGGAGTTCCTGTGTAAGGAATGAAAAGTTCTATGTCTATGGTTAAAAAAAGTCTATAGAAAAACAAATTAGGTTTTACTCAAATCTGTTACATGTAAAGAAGTCTCAATAAATCAAGACCTTTTCTTTATTCATAATATATATATGGATTTAAGAACTCAACTTCTGTCGTTTGAAATTTTAGATGCTAATGATAAAAAAAAAATTCCACCTGACTAACATCTGAAGTGTTGAACGCTACTGGAAAGTATGCTAAATTTGATTGCTGTTCTGTCTTCATTAACTTAGTGGAGCAGGGAATTAGTCTCTCTCTCCCTTTATGTATTTTTTATTTATTTACTTTTTGCAAAACAGATATCTAGACCTCTAATCGCTCACAAAACTATAATAAGAAATCAATAAAACCCACAACATGAGAGGAACAAACAGTCACAACTGAGACTAGGGACACTCATAGTCACACTCCAGTGGATAGAGGGAGTTTGGGAAGAAAATATGAGCTTTTAAGTATTATGTTTGCTCAGAGAAACAGCCTCCTGCAAGAGGCTGGTCATTTTCCCTTCTGAGTGTCAAGTTTCAAGTGATGAAGGAAAAATAACTCAATTTGCTGATAAATTGTGATGCTATAGAACTGTTCCATGACCATAAAAAATTACTGCCTCCAAACATGTCTGGAGACATCCACCAGCCTCTCAGTACTCTAATGTGTGCAGCTCAAACCTTCTAATTAACAAAAGTGCCTCTGAAGATTGTTCCACCAAATAGATGCAAATTACTCCTTTAATTTCTTTCTTCATTAGATTCCTTGTTTCCTTTGATGCTGCAACGCCTTTCTCTCGCCATGACAACCCACCAGTGATGGCTGATAACACCTTGAAAGTAATTGCTAACATTTGAAATTTTGTTTTTAAGTCTTGTAAGGACTTTTCTTTACCACATCTGGGGATTCTTCCTACTCCTTCCTCAGTTTTCTCCAATCCTCAAAGAATTGTTTCCCCTTTTCTCTGGAATTACAGGACACTTTGCTCTTGTTCTCTGCTTTTCCTCATCCCTGTTTTGTTTTTTCTTCCTTCCCAGGCTTTTTTGGACCAACTATGCAAATAGCTATCAGTCCATATTATGCTATTTGTACATGGGAAAATGCCACCAAATTTAGTGGAATTGAAACACACTTCATCCTGAAATTTTTTTGCGAGGAGTTTATGCCCAGATCCTCTGTGATATTTTAGGTTACTGATTCCCTTTGACATCCAAGTTGCCTAAATACCTTTGAAAAAGTGAATGTCTGACAAGCACACCAATGCAACTTGCCTGCACTGAATGAGAAAATATCTGTTTGTCAGGAAAGGAATAGAAATAGAATGAAATGCTCCATCTGCTAGCAAAAATTAAGTTTCTTTATATGTATGACAAAGACTTACATATCTCAATATATAGTTATGGCTATTACACATTTTCACCAAAATAGTAAGTTTTTTTGGTAATTATATACATCCTATAGTAGGAACTGTATTTTCATTTCACAATATTTAACACAAGTCAAGCTCCTAATAATAGAAAAATAAAGACACTTGAAATAATTTGGAGTCATGTGAGTTATGAAAAGATGTCCTTGACTATTCACTTGTCTGTTTTACATATTTGGGCTTTTAGCAGTAATACCTTTGGAATCCAGCAGATTTTCCTGCTTTCAGCATTTCCTGGTTGTTTCTCCTTTTGCAAGCCAAAGATAAGGATTGTAAGCACAGGAAAAAAATTTCACCTTTCATTTGTTAAAGTTCAAAATTCAGCCTATTCCATAAAGCATGCACAGGATTTACCATTGCAGCACAGCTACCCAGATTCTACATGGGAGTGTGATCAGAGGAACTGAATGTCCTACGTGGGCTACAGCAAAGGAATGTTTCAAATGCAGACACTCAAATAGTGCTATAATTCGTCTATGGAAGAGGTTGTGAAGACATTCCTTTGTTTAATGGACTAGAATGTATCAAGGATATGCTATAAATTAAGTAACACTGACTTGGGTTTCAGCGTACTGCCAAAAATAAGTATACCAAGTACTCTTAGAATGGAGCATGAAAACAAAAGCAGGACTTAATCTGATGGTAAAATGAGTTATTACTGAACACATCCAGCTTAGCAATTTAATCATTCAGTATTCAGTAATACAGACAATAAGTGTTTATGCATACTACAGAAGAGGTTAATGTGGGAAGAGATGTCTTATTACAAGAATCAAGATAAAAAGCAGTATCTGGACTGCAGAAAATCATTATGAAATGGTAAGAGGGATCCATTCAGTGTTCAGCAAATCCCCTTAAATATTGGCAAACACTTCTGGGTCATGCAAGTTTTCCTGAGTATACTTATAAACATGTAATAAGGTATGACTGCAAATCTCTTGCTTCTGGAGAATTCTAGGAAACTAGTTACCCTACAGCATTGAAATCACAAATGAAGGTTTTTCAACTCGCAGTACAGCCAAAGGAAATGGGTATGTTAAAATAAAAACTCAATCCTCTTTCATTCTTCAGACATCCCGTAAGAACAACATTGGGGTGTGGGGTGGGGTGACTCATTCAGGGAAGTCTTTGTCTTGGGTTAAAGAAACAGAATAAGCTCCTTAACCCTTCTGCAAAGTCATGGTAGACTGGCTTCAAAGAGCTCTTCTTTAGAAAAAGAGCCATTGTTTTTCTCTGACTGTGGCAGAAACAGCCCCTTTACTGGATAATACAGGTGAGTCTGCTCACAGCAGACTGTAAACCATTTTTCTTGTGAAATTGAAATGCTCAGACCATAAAATGTACATACATATATATACACATGTATACACAGAGATTCACTTTGCAAACAGTTGTACCACTCCAACTGCCTGTCACTCCATTTGTATTGGTTGCCACTGCTTCAGCTCTGCCAGAGGAAGGGACCTTGTGAATGCTTCCTCACCTGCTTCAGAAGAAAATGATGGTGGGGTCGTCTTGCTATTCAGGATGAATATGAACCAACAGTCACAGGCAGATTAAACAGAGCTGACAAAGCAGAGTGGGGGGCAGGCAAACAGGTACTTCCAGGTGCTGGGCAGCTCTGAGTCTCCAGACAGCCATGAGCAGAACCAATGCTCTTCTCAGCCAGCACTGCTGGAACCAAGAAAGAACAACTGCCCACTGCCATGGGTAGATATGGGCACAAGAAGAAGACTGGAAGCTCACTGTACAGCTGACAGCACCTTGATCACCCAGCAGTAATGACCCTGTTTGGAAAACATCTGAGTCAGATCTGGAGCATTTGTAGTGATCTACTAAATCAAGATGCTGAACTATGAAAAGAGACAGAACTTGCATTAACATCATCACTATTGAATAAAAAAGGGCAATAATTAGTGTGATACTCACTCAGAAAAAGAATGCAATACAATTTTTGATTTTTTTCTTTTTTTTCTTTCTCTTGAAAATAAGGTCTACCTACAGTGACCAGGCAGGTTTTCATTGATTTCCACATCTTTACATATTTTCCCTTCAACTAAAATCAATGTTATTTTAGATTTGATTCCTCTAGTTTCAGTTTACATTTTTTTAAATCCACTGTTGATTTACAAGTGTTACCATGTAGGTTTCTAATTTACTATACTATAAATAGAGAGATTTCCTTTCCTTTCCTTTCCTTTCCTTTCCTTTCCTTTCCTTTCCTTTCCTTTCCTTTCCTTTCCTTTCCTTTCCTTTCCTTTCCTTTCCTTTCCTTTCCTTTCCTTTCCAGGTCCTGTGCAGTTACTATAACTGTCCAAGGTTGAATGTTTGGTGGTGTTAGTGGAAATTCTACAGGGTGATATAAATATACAGCAGGATAATCTGATATAAATATACCACAAGAGAATCACTATGTAGGAAAATCTAGATAAGCCCATCAAGAAATGCACAAATACAGGCATTTGATTACATAAATCTAAATAAAGAATTAATTATCTCTTTGTGTCGTGTTCTGATGGGATATAAGCAGATGTGTCCAACAGTAGATAGGAATTTATTTCCTACTCTGAAGAAAGGGATTGAAGTTTAGTAAAGGGTCTAAATAAAAACATCAATGAATGGAAACAAGAGACTGAATTCATTAGGAGGTTGGATATCAATGTTAGTTCAGTAGAGACTGTCTTAGGTTTCACAAACTCTTCCCATATTCCAAGACCAAAAATACACTTCACAAAGCCACTTTGTTCTTGAGATTCCTACAGGCATTTTTATGTCTTTGATTTCATCCCCTTATGAGCTTTACTTGAAGTTTCAGCTCCAAAAGTGCCCAAGTCTAAATAATAGAAGTGAATTGATCACTGATGATACCTGCTGTTTACTCTTGCCCTTTGCCTTTCACATACTTTCGAGTAGCACACAAAAAAGTCTGGTTGGTAAAAATGGCACAAGTTTTCCTTAAAAGATTTTCTTCCCTTAAAAGATTTTGTATAAAAATTCTGCTAGCCCCAACTGATGCTAGACTCCAATTAGTAGAAAGGTTCCCTGCTGTCTGTAAATCTGGAGCTAAACTTGACACAAGTGTAGCTAAACTTTAGATCAGTTACCTAGCAAAGCAGACTTCTATTTAGCTCATCCACAGCAATAATTTTCAAGAAAACACATCTGCAATGAGGCCACAGTCTTCACCTTAAGAGAGATTATTTCTATCTCCTTTTCATTGCTCCAGAAGTATCAGTCCTCATGCAATGTCTTCCCCTTCCCTGCTGAAGCCTCAGGTATCTCCACAGCTACACAGCCTTTCCCCACCTGTAGCGGTTTCGGGGTTGCAAGTGGTATTGGGTTAGATACCGTTCATGCAGAGAAGTCCGTACAGGCAGATGGGTAGATTCGGCATTTTACTCACGTTGGGCGCCAATTGTAGCGGTTTCGGGGTGCTGTAGGAATCTCTGCGATGTGCCGGCGATTTGGACAGAGCTCTCCAGAGTCCAGTCTTAGAGCATGCAGGTTTATTGGGGAAACAGGGTGGGGGGAGGGGCAGAGGAGAAGAGCCCCGGAGAAGGAGCAAGAGGCCAGAGAGGGCAAGAACGGGCAAGAGCAAGAGCAAGAGCGCGATGTGTCTCTCACAGTACAGTAAAACAGCTTCCCTGCTGAATATTCTATTTTACAGTAGCCAATCTAGTACAAGATACAAATCCTATAGCATTTACATACAGCCTATAAGAATCATTACATTACCATTTGGACCCCTCCTGCCAGGCCAGCAGGGGCAGCTTTGACCCCTGGACTCTTGGTAAGGAGAAGGGCATTGTTTAATCAAAAAAGGGGGTTACAGACAGCTGGCCATAGCATTGTTTTCCAGTTGTTCAGTAACTGAGGCTTGGCGTTTTAGAGATCGAAACTTGCTTTCAATTCTATTTCACCTACAGGTTTCCTATACTCAGAGTTTGAGCAATCATATTCACAATGCCTTTCTGTTTCACCTTCCCCAACACCCACCTTTGCGATCCCCTGCACTGCATGTCCGGAGTGCTTCATTGGAGCTGGGCAGAGCAGCTGCTCTGACGTGTTGGGCTGGGAGAAATGCAGCAGCACTGCTCCACATGCACAGGGTGCTTGCTGGTGGGGCTTCATGCCCCTAGGAGCCCTGCTAAAACACACGTCCCAGCTGCAATGCTGTCATTCTTGTCATCTCATGGACCAGCTCATCCCTCATGGGAGACCTCATGTCTCTCTCTGCATGTGCCCCCAATGCAATCCATTGCTGCAGTGCCCTTCCCAGTGACTCACTGCGCTTGTTTCTCCAGCAGGAAGAAAGCTTCAAGCAGGGAGAAAACTAAAGCCACTAAGGTCTCAAATCAGTCAGCTCAAAATATTCTGTCATTTCTGGGAGAAATCTGCAGTCTGTACTAACCCTCAAGCTCAATAATATAACAAAATAAATTAGCTCATGGTGAGCACTATTTTGAAGTGACTAGTTCATTATCTCCTTGCCTAGGGCAGAGGATTGAAAAAAGGAAGAAAGATCCAGATATTTTCTGGATTCTTCCTTGGGATAAGTTACAACTTTAATTAAAAATGCTGCCTGGGAAGATGGCTGAAGTGCAAAGCCTCTGTTGGTGCCCAGAATGGAAAACGTCTGTCTCCTCAAAGGGTAGCTGTGTGCATGTAGACTGTGTATTGCCCTCTCTCTCTTGATTTGGAATGATAAAATGGAACTTTTTCTTTGATTTTTTTAAAAAAATTTTTAAGAAGAAATTCAGGATTGTGCTTCTCATTCAGAAAGAAAAGATCACTGCTGAAAAACCAAGGAGCATCCACTGTCTGTCAGCCATGGTGAACATTCCAGGTGCTGGCAGAAGCACCTGCACCTGTCCACAAGCAGCCCCTACATCACCAAGTGCCTCTTGGTAATGCTGCAAGACATTCCTTCCCTTCCCCAGATCCACCTGTGTGGCCTTCCCCTGCTCCACAGTGCTATTTGCAGCTGGACTCAAGGCCTCATGTCCATGTGCATTCTAAACTGTCCCTTTGAGACAGACTGGCAAAGGAAACAAGACCAGGCTCAGGGATAAATGAGCTGTTTTTGGAGGTGGCACCTGTGCTGGAAGGAACACCAAGTGATTTCATTCCAGTGTAACTTCCTGCTGAAGTCACGTGAAATATATGCATTTTGTTAATTTTTGTCCATGCGGGGATCATTTTCTTCACTTAGAATAAAGATGATATTTCTGGGACATACAAGCATCTGTCTGGGTATGGCAAATGAGCAGCACCATCCTGCTCATCTTGAGTGCTGCTTTAATAGTTCCAGCAATACTTTAACCCAAAGATGCTGAAAAAATTAAATAAGTATATATGAGGAAACAGCTGCTTGCTTTCTTTTCTTTCTTTCTTTCTTTCTTTCTTTCTTTCTTTCTTTCTTTCTTTCTTTCTTTCTTTCTTTCTTTCTTTCTTTCTTTTTCATGCCACATGCATTTCCAATTCCATAGTTTCTCAAAACATTTTCAGTGATTTCTGTCCTAAATCTGCTTTACTTCTATCACCTGCTTCTTCATAGATAATGCAGCCACAAGTCCTCTCTGCTGGGGCAGGATTGCTGATAACTTTCCATGGCATTCAGGATGTGATGCTGATTTCTAGATTAATTCCTTCTGCTTGTATAAAGCTTGCTCCTTGTGGGCAGTCATGATTATGTCTGTGATAAGTGCTTATTGCATGGGTTCTTCCTTTGCCTGGGAATGAATATATCAGAGGCCGCAGATGTGCAGCACACACCTGCAATCCCTTCACATCACAAGGAGGTAGTTACACTCACAAGCCCTCCCATCCCTTCAGGCTTACTGGTTCCACATCCAGCAGTACATTGCAAGGTTGATTCTGAAGCAAGTACAGCCTTAATAGAGGGTTTAGAAAACAGGAGCTGAAATGCTGACCTCAGTTCTCATGAGGTGCCATAAAGGAGTGCAGGACTGGGTTATATTCACTTGCTTGGACTGACAAAGAAGCTATAGGTTTTTAACCTGCTGGAGCTTCACAAGCTCAGGAGTTCCATTCACATTCATCTGACTGTACTAAACATGCTAGGAGGACACAAACCGTGTGACCTAGGGCCAAATCCAGGAGACATGGGTGCTAGAGATTGTTTCCCACTGTGATGGATGCTTGTGTGTACTGATGAGGGCTTTAGAAAAGGTTGTCTTCTGAAGGCCATGTCAGCAAGTGGATGACAAATGAATGACAGATACTTCTAGAGAAGCAACAGTGACATTATGACTGGGAAATTCCTAACATAAGCATTGGTGTTATACACTATATCCAAATTATCAACAGATCTGCTGTATTAGGCTGATGTACAAAAACTGACTTTGCCTTTTCTACAGATACTGGCACAGGCTACTGATTAATTGGGTCATTATTTGCAGTTTAGTGAGGATGCATTCAGTCACTCAGATGGCAGTAGGCTACCTAGCATTTAAGTGTTTAAATAATTACAAAGTCACAGGTTCTTGACTGTAAATACCAGAAGGTGTCACAGATTATATAAGGGAAAATGGGGGGAAATCTCAATTCAGTAAAATGTGACCTTCCAGGAACAGAATTTTTCTTGTAACTTATTCAGTACAGTATTTCCACTTCATTTTCTGCTTTTTTTACACTGCTTAAGACAAAGAAATAGCATGTACTCTTCTTTGAGGTATCAGGTTATCTACAGGAAGATTCAAGATATCAGAGTATTTTATACTCCATCAGGCACAGCTATTCCAGTGATATATTGCTCTTTTCTCTAAGTCAATAACAAACAAATGCATCATATTCTTTATCCTCTTTTCAAAACGCAGACAAAATTGATGCTATTTCCTTGAGAAAAAAAGAAAATAAAACAGTGAAAATAAAGAGAAGCAGCCAAAATTCTTGAATTGGGTAAATTGGCTGAAGATGCAAGTTTTAAAGCCTTTGAGTGTCCTGGATCACTCTTAAAAAATATGGCACTGGGCCATATTAGAACTAGGGAAACTGGTACAAAACTGAGTAAAGTTTAGGTTCAGATTCTCAAAGGCACTTCATTCAGCCTCCAGAATTCAAGTCTGATAAGGCTGGAGTGTTATGGAGCAACATATAAAAGCTCTGTTCATAGCAAGCCCTTTGTGTCACACAGACAGCTTTAATTTGTTGTGGGGCACAGATGATGCTGCAAAATGGTGTGAACAGAGTTTCCAAAAATTCAAGACTGCAAGGTCAAATTCTTTGCTTGGGGTATACTCCAATATATGCCAGACCCCCATTAAAGTGGTAAAGCTACAGCATACCAGAAATAGACCAGTTAGATTAAATTGTAGTTTGAATTGAATATTGGGCAGGAAAGCCAAGATGCAGAGGGAAAAGAGTTCTTATTTCATGGGAACATATTTCTCCATAATTTCTGCCTGCAAAGGGGTTCTTTTTTCTGGTCAGGCCCCTGCTACTTTGCTGAGTAACACAGACATTAAAGGCTCCTCTACACCTTCCCATCCATTTCTGACTTTTGAACAAAGCTTCACACCAAAACATGCATTAAAATTGGAATAAATACCACACAATAAAGTCTTCAAATGATACTTCTGAGTGACTGTAATAGTAGCGCCATCATCTTTAGCCTGTTAAACCCAGGTTCCGAAGGTACACTGAAGAGTGCTACTTCTAGCTCTCCCAGACCACATCAGTGCTTGCTCTTCACCCTCTGCATTGTTGAGGTAAGAGCAAGTAAGATAAATCTGTTTTGATTTGTCCATAGGATAATTACATGAGCTTTAGGTGAAGCATGGAGAAAATACCAGTTTTATTTAATGATTTATAAAGTGGTTAGATCCAGAAGAAATGGGACAGGTTAGATCATGTTTCTAGATGACCCGGGCAGCCATTTTACAGCTTCCACTGGGATAACAGCTCAGTTGCTGGTTGCATAATTCATTTTTATCCTGCCCAGCTGCATACAAAGGTTAAAAAAAGATATAATTAGTCTCCTTCTCTGTTCCCACCTCTGGCCCACACAAACCCTGTCTCTTATTCAAACCTGTCATTGTTAGCAGTATAATCCAGGTCTCCCGAAAAGAGACAGCAATGAAAAAAATTATGGTAATTTAATTCAGAATGATCTTTCCTTTGTAGATTTCACATTACTTTTGCAGATACATCTATTAATAACCTGTAGGAATCAGCTTCTATTTACATAGCACTTTTCTTCCCAAAGGGTCTCTGAGTGCTTTGCTAACCTTAGGGATCATTTCACTCTTTCCTGACAAATGAGGCTCAGTTTCACCTTTATGGCAAACTTCAGGCAAAGGATAGGGAGAGAAGAATACTGAGCTTGCCCCTCTGCACTCTGCAGAGCCTCCAGCTCCCAAAGTGGGGTGCAAGTGTCCAGCAGAAGGTCTCCTGCCCCACACAGGTCTGTATTGTTTCTCAGTGCCTGAGGCTCACTTTCCCTCCCTGCCTCCCCTCTGGCTGCACGGAAGGAGCTCCAGCAACCAAGGAGATTGACACTGTTCCTGTGTGGTGATGCTCCTAGCTCCCACTCCATCAGCACTGAGCTCATCTTCAACAATGTCTGTGGTGTCAAATGAATTATTTATTCCATTTAATAAAAAAGCACTGGAACCCTCTGGGATTGTTGGGGAGAGAAATCCCACATGATCTGTTGCTGCTGTTTCTCTGTGTGGTTTTTTGGGCTACAAGGGCACCCACAGGTAACCCCAAAACTAATTCTCATTGTGCTAGGTGCTGTAGTGACATCCACTGAGTTCTAGCTCACTGCTACCCAGCTGAAGGAAAAGAGGCAATATGCACATGTTCAAAGAAAGGAAATTCCACTTACGTATAGATGGTCAAAGACTGGCACAGGTTTCCTAGAGAAGTTGTGGTATCTCCATCCTTGGAGATATTCAAAACCTGGCCAGACAAGGCCCTGAACAATCTGCTTTAGATGACCCAGAATAGAGCAGGAGGGCTGGACAAAGTAGTCCAATGGTCCCATCTAACTTACCTATTCTGTGCTTAGCTATTCTTGCTTGTATAGAGCAAAATGTGGGGCGTATTCCCAGATGTTTGCCATCACAGGTTGAAGGAAGAAGTGGCAGAATGAAGCTGTTCTGCCCAGTTACCAGAGAAGTTGTTCAAAGAATGAGGATTCCCTCCAGGGCCTTTTCTGATATGGTCTTTCACTAGACCATGCTGGGGACAGAATACAGAGGGCCAGGAACTGCCTCCCATTCAGAGCTCAGTTGTTACAATGAGCTTTAACATTGCTCAGTGCATGTCTGAGCCTGGCTTTTATAGAAAACTCACAAGAAAGTGAAAATAATCTTTCATATAAACATAGTATTATCTGTAAAAAAAGTAGATATGAGTGTATGTGTATTTACCGGGTCCTCCTGCCTCAAGTATAGGCTTTCAACTCTTGGAAGAGTTTCATGGGCTACCTATGTATAAGAACACTGCCAAAGTTATCATCATATATTTTTCTAGTGCCCCTTGTAAGTTCTTTGAAATTATCTGAATGGATCCAGGTGCAGTAATACTACAGGTATACCATTTATATAAACAGTGATCCAGGTGAGCTCCTGGAGATCTTCATTTAGTGCTGACAGTCCCTGTGGGACTCAGGAGCAAACACTTTTTGAAGGGATTTGACTTCAAAAGCAGTTTCTAGTAGCTGAAAAACATGACCCAAAAAATTTACTACTGAAATCACAGAGAACACCATTATTTCAGCAGGTGTCTGGCCATATTGCAATCAAATTCATGGTCTCAGGCCTCTCCACTCTTCTATGACTTAACCAGAAATATCTCCATCAAAATCAATAGGTTGATGTTGGTGTAAATCCTTTATTCTAAAGAAAACATGGCCTTTTGAATAAATTGTTTAGCATTCCTATCCACACCTTTTTGTAGCCCTGGCACATTGGACACAGTATATTATGAGCGCTAGAAGAATCTGACCACCTGTGAGTGACCAGGTGTAAAATCTCTACAAAGGATTTTTCTATCAAAGCTAATAATCAGGGCAGTGTTAGGTATGTAAATGAACCAAAGGCACAGCCCGAAAAGTTGATACAAAATGTGTCTTTGTCAAAATCAAACCATTTCGTGACAACTTGAAACTTTCTAGTTCAGTTTTTGATGATGTAACCAACCCTCTCACCTTTTAAGGTTCGTTGTGATCTTGTAGAAGTGCTTAGTTTAATAAAATGCTTTTGGGGTTATTGCTTGATCATTGGCTTTTGTATGTATTATCTTCTGTGTTTTGTATTAAATAATTAGATAATATATAAACATGATATTGCAGATGTGGGATATTTGAGACATTAATTTGATGAAAAGTCTATGCAAAATTAATCAAGATAGTACAGCTGGCACAAAGCAGTTTGTTATTGACATGACAGTAGTAAGCCAGCTCTTTAAAATCCATATAATAATAGCTTGGAAACAAATTTCTTTTGAATTTTAATTTCCTGAGGAATTTAACTTTTCAGTTCTACTTCAGAATGATTTTATATTCATTTATTTAAGGTCAGAATTGCCTGTGGAAGAGGTCTCAGCCTAAACCAGTTCTAATTATAGTAAATAAGAATTTTCATAAACAGAAGCTCTACTGCCATGAAACTGTTTTTGGACTTTGCCTTTGAAGATGCCTTTTTCAAGCATATCTCAAGCTCCTCTTTTCAAGAGGGACACAAAAAAATACCAGTTCATGTCAAATTTTCTTCCAAGGACAGTCAGAAGACCACCTATGTCAGTTAAGCCTCAGATTCAAGTTATATGGACAACTGCTAAACTATATAATTTACCACTGGGGAATTCCTTATACCATATCATGTCACTGTTTGATGTTAAAGACACTATTTTGAATAAGGAAGCAACGTTACAAAATTAACTATATTAATTTTCACTTATCAGTAGAGCCTCAGTGAGTCCTGTTTATTAAACTCATCTTTGTTCCTCATGTGTGTGTTCAAGGGTATAAAATTATGGGACAAAAATAGCATCAGCATTTGTAAAGTCTCTGGAGAAAACTAGCTACCGGTATACTTGACATCAGGGAGAACAGCTGGAGAGTCTAATATCCACCTCCTCCAACAACATAAAACACAAAAACCCTGCCAAACTAAGACTTATGCTCCATATTTCTTCCTAATTTTGTCCCTATAACATGATTTTCTCTATAAGACACAATTTTTTTTGCTTAAGTATGGCACTAAGCTCTGTATTTCCCCTTATGCAATTACCAGTTTAACAAGCAACTACCTTTACTTAACATTCCTGCGGCTTCCTTCTTATCACCGCTGACATACCAAATCTGTCTTCCTATTTGTAGGCAAGAAGAAGGGAGAAGTGGGATAAAAATGTCCCTAAACTGAAACTGGGCTCCTTGATTCCTAGGACCAGCCATCCAGCAAGTCCATTTAAGCAGAGTTGTTGGCAGAAAGTGAAAATAAACTGTAATAAGTCACTTTACATGGTGAGAGATGTCTAAATTGGAGTCCCAGTTACTCTGGCTCAGAACTGGTAGGTACAAATCATAGAAGAGAGGGGCTGGGAGTATTGATTCAGATACTGCAAGCAGAAAACCCATGTTGCCTGGGGAAAGTTCTGCAACCTTGAAGCATGAGTGAGTCAAGATCCAGCCTTCTGAGCAAGGATTTGACATCAGCATATTAGAAAACAAAAACTGTACAGGGATGACAGAGCAAAGTTGAAAACAGAAAGTCCAGGAATAACAATGGGGGGTTTAAAAAATTTTTACTGTTACACTGTATGTATTATATGGCTCTGCACATAAAGGCTCCGACATCCATTCAGAGATATTTCAAAAGTCATGATCAGTGGATTAACATCTATCACTTTGTAGCACAGAGAAGCCATCTGTTTTAATGTAAGCAGGAATATGTGTATTGGCAGACATCAGTGTCAAGAGATACGCATCAGAATCAAATGGCAAAAGCATGAACACAAGTTAACAGAAAGGAAATTGAAGAACTTCTAAACCAGGATATTCAGGTAATCCTGGATCAAATTTCTGATCAAACTGCTTCCCTGTAGAATATAAAACTTTCTCTTCTGGCATTGTACATACGCAGTAAAGCTGGGAAAACAGATTTTGAACTAACCTTCTGCTTGCAGATGCTATTGATCTGGCATGAAGAAGAAAATGTAGCCTATGAGTATTTTATATCAGGGATGAAAGCTAATTCAATATTTAAATATGCAGACAATACAATAGAAATAATATTCTCATAAGGCATTAGGCTAATTAAAGTATTATAAACTCTCTCTCAGCTCATCCAATTTATTCTGGTGGTCCAGTGGTGTCAGCATCCCTGACCTTCATGGCACATGGAAACCCCATAGAGCCTAATTAAATTCTCTTGTCTTGCAATAAGAATACAGGGGATTGTTTTTAAATCCTATTTTTACGTCTATGATTTTATCTAGCTACAATGGATGTAACCAAAAGCACAAACATGCCTACGCCACCTCCTCATTACTGAGAGTTTGGGATGTGTATAACAGAGCCTGGAAACCAGCGGCCATAGCAGTTCCACCAGCACAGTTTGTGGACTGCAGAAGGATTTGGGCATATTGTATGGGTATAGGTGAGAAGAGAAACAAAGCCTTCATTCATAGCTGGAACTTGAGAAGAGAAGCCTGAATAGTTATGACAGATTACCACCTACCAGTTCTTCATGGGGAGATAAAAACCCGATTGTCAGCTTTAGTGCTTTACAGCAACATAGTAAAAAGTGCCAAGGGCAAATGCAATGATGTGGGTGATGGACTTGTGTATAATATTAGAAACAGTAGCATTTGATATGATGGTTTAAGCAAGAAATTCCACAAACTAATTTAAGATACACATCATAGGGCTGAGATGTATTCCTCTTTAATTTGCAGAATCAAGCCAAGTCATCATGAATATCCAGGCACACCCTCTTGACCTGGGCAGTTCAGCAAAGAACGAGGCACATAACATCAGAGGCTATATTTCTTGCTTGGTTTTTGATTACTAGTTTGTGGAAAGAGCAGGTAATGCTGAGTGAATATGAAACTCTTAGAGAGCAAGCAGTTTGTACTGCATTTATTTTCTAAGCATCTCCTTCTGCTTCAGAACACTGGGAACATTTGCATGAAAATAGAAAATCTTTTTTTCTGAAGAGCTGGTGTTCCTCTGCTGCTTGTTCAACACATCAGGCTTACAGGCATCTGCTCTTACTTGCATACCCCTGCATTAAGATTGAGCCTGTAATACCACACAGAATAGCATTTTTGAGTGCAGGGTCCTGCTGAAAGCAATCAGCCACCCTTGTTCATGTGCTGACTTTGCTGGATTAGGACAAGAGTTCTTTAAAAGTTAGGAACTAAAGCTCTGACTCCCTGGACTTCCATGAAGCTACTTCAGGTTAGCAAAGGCAAAAGTCTTGAGGTTCAAGTGACTAATGGCTCATACTGATTGTGGCCATGGCTGGGAAAATAAGTAATATGAACTAGCAAATTCCCTGGAAATGAAGAACATTTTGTTTCTTTTTAAATCTGGTTCTTATCTAACCCAGAAACAGCTGACAAATTTTTTGAATCTGACATTAGAAACTGTCTGCTGTTTCGCAAATAATAATGATTCTGGACTGATCAGTGGAATGGGAAATAAAAGCACTTTTTCTTTGGCACCTCATGACTGCTTCCCAGCTGAAGGAAAGGGTGGGCATTAGGATAGATGTATCTGCTTGGATGACTCAGATCCATTTGCTGGCACTGACACTTCCAGAAAGAGTTAATGCTGTTCTGCTGACTCACTGAGGCAGATGAATCTTTTCCCGTTTGATGTACAGCAAAAGAGTCTCACTGGAGAAGGGACAGCAGGCAAGGCACATAACAGGGGCACACACATAACTACTCTACTGACCACCAGAAGTGGTACCTGTGTGCTGCTCCAGAATTCAAGTCTTGTTTCTGCACACCAACAGTTTACAGCAGCTCTGAGAACCCCAGTCTAAGGTGTTGATGCACAGTCTGGAGCCAGGGAGGAGTTTAGCTCTTACTGCTAATTTTACTGATGATGTTGATGCTGTACTTCAAATGTCACTGATTTGTTTCATGCAGCATCTCCAAAGTATCACAATTCATCTCAGCTTGCTCTGCTGAAAGTCCTAGCCAAGGCCTGTACATCTCCCCTTTTGTAATCTCCTCTCTGGCTACACCATCTGGTACTGTTCATTCATTTGGGCACATCACTCTTTTCCCACAGTTCTCTTGTCATTTCTCCTCTTTTGCTGCTCCAAATGCAAACTCCTTGTTCTCACTTTCAAAGCCTCTCACAATTTAATCATGCCTCATACCACTTTGGTATTTGTTATCCTTCCACCCACCCTCACTTTGTTGATTGCAGCCTCCACTTTTCCTTCTTTATTCTACACTTTCCTTTACAGCTGGAGACAAAAACCTGCAGTGAAACCAGTTCAGTCCGTGCTGTAGACTCTCTTACACTGTCTCTGTCATGTATCATATAGCACTGAAGTACCAGCTAGTGGCAGAAAGGCAGAGGATGGTCAGGGCTGCAGGTTGGCTAAGGAGCTGCACACAGGATCCCCTGAATTCAGCTTCTCTTATACTCACTTCTTTTTTGAGAAAGTTCCTTACGATATAGACTGCCATTGACAATGTCTTCTGTTTGTGTGTCTTCTGTACAGCAAAACAAGTTTCAAATTACCTGTGAACTAGCTTGTCTTCCTCTCCTGTGGAACAGGATTGCTTCACAGTCCAAGTGCCTTGCAACTTCCTAGGGAAGCAGGGTTCTATATTTCATAGCTGCGCTTTAAAGCCACTGAGAGACTGAGGTGACATTGGATGTAAGTGCCAAACCCTCATCTGCTTAGTGCAGACTAACACCAGACTTTTCACCTGTCTCTTTTTCTCTACAGAGATAAATAACAGTAAAGACAAGCCCTGGAGCCATGTTCAGAACAGGCTGGGAAACACTTAAAGTATTTGTAGAATTAAATGCTTTCCAGGGAGCTATTTTTCAATATATTATTGTAGTAAATGCTTAGATTTTCCAAAGAAAAACTCATAAAATAGTGATTAAGGAATGCTATTTTATGTACAAATGTTTTGCAGAACAATTTAATATGTAATCACACCAAATGTTTTTCCATTCCTGTTTCATCCACAGCACTGACATTAAACAACTACTGCTTTAGTGGATTTCTTTTCCTTCAAGAATGGCTGTGACATCCCAGGGCTTACCCAGAAACCCAGAGATCATTTAGATGTTCAGAACATCTGTGCTTCAAGAATACATGAAGTTTGACACCTGGTCAAACTCATGCTACAATGGCCTTTAGCAACTGGTAGAAACTAAGCCTGAGTCCTGTAATGTGTATACTCTGGTGGGAACAAAGTTCTTACACTGCCCTTTAGCCCTATCTGAGGGTTCTTTAAAATGACCCAGATTTCTGCTCTGTCTAGCTGCACCATTTAATTTCGATCTTTTATTTCCCCCCAACATATAAGATCCTAAATTTGCCAGTTTCAGCCAAGCTCCAACACTGGATAGGTTGGCTGGTGAAATAAATATGAGGCAAATAGGTTATAATTATAGTCAGGCTCCTGGCCAATAAAGTATAAAATAAGCAAGCGTGGTAGTTACAAGACAAAATAAATATAGTCCAGGACTCAATCTTGCCTAAGCTTTAGAAGTTCAGTTGGGAGGAAGTCTCACATGAGTGACGGTTTTTATCAACCTACAAGTGGAACCTAGGCAAGAACATAAATCCAGTCTCCTGGAACACTGTTTCATTTCAAATCTGATCTTAAAAATGTGATTGTATAAATGGAATACATGAAAGTACTGTATTTAACACTCTTTGTAGGCCAACTAGACCTATCCAGCCTATATTACAGGGGTTTTTTATATTTTGTGATTACCTCAAGATGACCTTCAGCTTTGGAGGTGCAAAATTTGCTCCTTAGAATACTCTCTCAGACCCAGTCCAACAGAATATTTTTTTCCTGTTTTTTCCTTTTGATGTTTATCTAAAAGCCTCAAACTATATAAAGCATGCTACAAAAAAAGTTTTGAAAGTCTATTAATACATTCCCGTTAGCATTCTCTGCATATATTTCACACTGATCTTTAGAATTGAAACAGCCTTTTTAGCCTGTGCAAGTACGACACACAGTCTGGTGGAATTCCAAAGATGAGTTCCTAAGTAGTCCTCAAAGCTCCCAGAGCCCTCATCCAGCAGGGCCTCTATCTTACTGATACCACCTGAAGCTCTGAAAAAATGTTTTCCTGATTTCTAGCAATTTACAGATGGATTACACTTTGTACTAATTGTCAGGGATAACTCCTCTTCAGTACTCCTTCTAGGAGTCCTGATGGTGGTTGCTTTTCCTTGGTCCACACCTCCATCATCTGTGTGGCTTGCAGACCACGGGAACCCCACCAGAGCCCATTTGACATCCAATAAACAGCCTTGGCCATCACTGCTCAAACCCCTTCACTTGCCTCACTCCCTCAGCTCTGCAGGCACAGCTTTTTGCAGGAGTGTGTGGTGATCTAGGTAAAGGGTTAAAGCTTGTGGTTAAGGTTGGGCTGGAAATGTTTATGTTTTTTTAATTAAATAGGGCATGATTAACAAAGTTATTTTAAAATTGCAGTCATCTGCCCCAGCTCTTGCACGTGGGTCATTTTATGGCTTCAGGGACATATGTTTGTTTAACTGAGAGGGTGGTGCAGAGGCAGTATCTGCTGCTGATAGAAATGCCTGTGAAATGATGAGCTTAGTGTCTTTTCTGAGAGAGATGTGTTGACTTCTCTGGAGAGATTGTGCCCTTGCTGTTGGCCTGCTTGCCAACTGGCTGTTCCCTTGGTCTGGGCTTCTGATATTCAGGTAAAGAGTGGTACCAGACCCTGGTTTGTTGCGTGCAGCTCACGATCTCTGTTTTCTGCAGATAAATCATTCTGACAGGATGTAGCAGTAGTGAGCTGCTTAGTCTGACCAGCTTCTGTTATCTATTTCAGAAGCTTCGGTGGCCTTTAAGTGTTTCATCACAAATAATTTCTGGCACATCCACAGGAATACCAAGCAAAAAGGAGGAGAGGGAAAGTCCTGATTACTGTACTTACAATCAAAGAAATATATCAGTGGGCAGTATGAAACATCTCTTAGCTCCTTCCTCAACCAGCAAACCACTGATTATCGATGATTCTTCAAAGGACACATTCCACAGACATTATATGATCAGTTCACTTCCTTGCATTACTCTGAGACTCTCCTCCCACATCAGCTGTGAAACCATTAGCCAACTAAGCCTTCTAAATTTTATCACAGAAACATTTTTCCTCAGCTGGCAGCAAGTATATATCTCAGAACAATTCCCAGGATGATTTGATCCTACTCCTTTCACAGAACTGAAACCTTTTTTTCTGAGAGGACTCAAGTACCAACTTCTTTCTCCTGGCCCAGCCTCCCTCTTCAACTGTTGACTGTGAAATTCTCCTTATTTACCCGGTACTTTGACAGAGATTGGTAATGCATCACTATACTTGCTCCTGACATCTTTTTTTCTGTAATTGACAGTAGGTGTCTTTCCACAGAAAAACATCTCTGTGATGTTATAGCTGCATATCCAACCCTGTACTCCACTACTTTCCTGTCTTCTCTCCCACATGCAACTCCTTTCAGAAATGACAACCTCAAAAGCATATCCTCTGTCAAGAAGAGTTCCACAGTTCCTCCCTTTCCTCTGTGCAGATCAACACGAGTTGGCTGAATTGAGAAACACTGCCTGGGAATCACAAGCTTTTGACTTGAATGCAACTACAGATTTTTTCATGGAATCAGTATCTGCTTAGGATCAATCTTCATAAGCTGCAATGAGACTTGAGGCTCTGAAACAGCACCCTCATGAGAAGCAATTTTAATGGCACATGGGCAGAAATACTTATTCTCGATTTCATCTTACTTGAAGTATTCCACAAGCAATACTTTAATAAAAAAGCTTAGTTAAAATGTCACTAAAACAATTCCAAAGATTCTGATTGTCCTTTACCATTCATCTTCACCCTGCCAACAGTTCTGTAGTCTGTCTCATGAAACTCCTACTGTCTTGTTACCTCATTATTCCCTTTTAAAACTTTATCATTATAGTCCACTTCACACTTCCTCTACTGTACTGTCAAATGCTACCATGACCTATGGTACATATTATAGTTCTAGTTACAGCTATAGAATCAAACCTGCAAAACCTGCACCCTGATCGGCCTGTGACATGTAGGTCACCTTTGGCTGGCCCCCAGTTTCTTTGTGCTTCAGCCTCCCCAGCCATAAAAAATGCTTTGTTCTTTGAGATTTATGTCTGAAAACAACAGACTAGAGCTATATGTTAATATTGCTTATAAAGTTTTTAAGTGTACTGCAACCTCTTTGAATGACTGAATCCATGCAGAGATTAATTTTATCTGGTAGACCTAGAAATAAAGTATCTGTAAAGGGCTCTGCTGGATAGTCCCTTTCAATCAATGACCTAACATACTTTCTGCTTTTTCCACCCACTTGGTCAATTATTCCTTGATGAAGAGGAATAGGTATGAGGCACCCATGCATCTTCAACCTGAAATAAATTGCTATCTTTTAGCTCTTTGCCATGGAGATCTAAATGATGCTGAATGCATTTAAATTTCCTGTGGCAGGTTATCTTTCCTTGCAGAAAAAGAAACTTAGCTCAAGTCTCCCCCCTTCCAATTGCTTCACGAATACCCCTGACTGCATTCTATTGGGTGCTGGGAGTGGAAAGCAAAAGAACTGAAGCTCTGCCTGAGAACATTTGCCACCCACATACTGCAACAGTGTTCAGGAGCTAAATCTTATTTATGAGGCTTAGCTTCATTTCCAGTCCTTTGTGCCAAAAATCCCAGTGCAATGTAATTTGTACACATGAGTGGCTGCACAGTTTTGACATTACTTGCTACACACTTAGCCCTCTCTTAATCTGGTCTGGGGTCTGTAGACATACTACAGCCCCACACATGTGGTGGTGCGTGGATATGACAAATGACATCAGGAGATGCATGTAGAGACATATTCAACAGGCAATAAAAAATATCAGAGAACTCTTAAATAGGACACACTGAGAAATGTATTAACTGTATTGCAACATTTGAGCACAAGCCCAGAATTGGAAGCAGACAGCTTGCTTTGAACATTTCATCAGGCATGTTTCTCTGTAGTAAGAAAAACCAAAAACCTAGCCAAACTATAGGTAGCCAGTACCCTTTGGACTAATTTGGGACCAAGCACAAACACATTTTGCTGCTCAGATATCTTTTGAATAGAAGGCAAACAACTCTGGATTTTGTCATGTTATATTTAAGCACAGGTTTTTTAAGAAAACCAATTCACTACCCTCATTCATGTTGAATAATATCAGATTTAAAAATTACTCTCTACCCTCATTCATTACCCTCACTCACCTGAAGGACTTGAGGCTGATATTACAGGAACTCATTCTCCAAGTGAGAACATGTCCATGTGTCACTTTGACGTGGGAACGGGTCTGACACGGGACCAATGACAATCTCAAAGGAGAGCCTTATAGACTTTAGCCTTATCCTTTGGGAAAGACTAGTGTATCCCTTTTTTCGCCTGTATTTGTCAAAAAAGGGCTGCAAAGACAAAGAAGAGAGTCTCAGTTCTGGATGCTTGACAGGAAAATGTAACTCTATCCCATCCTCGCCTCAAAGACTAAGAAACGTTCATCATTTGTGTCAATAGTTCTGGCCCTCCCCGAGGCTCCAAGCGTCAAACTGCAACACAGGTAGCCTCAAACCGTGTCAAGGGTAATACTGTAACAAGCACAGGGTCACAAAACAAGCAGGAGTATCTAGTCTGATTATAAACGATCACGCTTATAAAGCAGCCTTTCAAAAACGCTGCCAAATCTCGCGGCTACCACGCTCGGGAGCTTTGAGCTGCTTATAAGCAGCGTTCTCGCTTAAATCATTGCTACAAAGACCGACAGCGCCCGTCGGATGGGTGAGATGCCTGTGGTCCAGGGCCAGATTTAGACGCCGGGCTGTGGGAGCAGACCCTTGGGCCGAGTCGGGTCTTGGAGAGCACCGCTGGGGTGGGCGCAGCCACCGATTTTAAACTCCCTTCCTCCGCGTCTCCCCCGTCCCGTCCCGTCCCGTTCGCTTCCTGTAAAGTCGCAGTACAAGCGTGTGCAGTCGGTTCCTGGATGCCATTCCCGCATCCGCGCCCCCCGGCCCAGCCCGGTGCAGCGGCTGGAGGGCGCTGCCCGCTGCAGCCCCTTTTCCTCTCCCTTGCCCACCGAGGAGGGACAGCGGCGGCCGCCACGGCGGCCCCCGCGGGTGAGGAGGCGGTGGTGGAGCCGGGAGGCTCCGGCTCTCCCCGAGGACACGGGCGAGGGGGGACCGGCGCGGTGGCGGAGCGGGAGAGGGGTCCCTGTGGGGAGAGGGTCCCCGCCTGAGGGGACAGCGGCGGCCGCTGCCCCGGCGACGGGAGCGCTGCCGGCCCAGGGAGCGCGGCTGCCCCGGGCCGGCTCNCGGCAGCGCCATGCAGCCTCCCGTTCCTCCTCCTCCTCTCCCTCCTCTCCGGCTCTAAGTTAATGCCATGCTGCCGCTGCTCTTCCCGGCACTGCTGGCCGCCTGCCTGCCGCCCTGCCAGGGCTGGAGCCCCTCGGCGGCTGCCAGCGGGCAGGAGGAGCAGGAGCAGGAGCTCTTCTTGCCCCCTGCCAACTCCTCCCGCTCCTTGGCCAGCCTCGAGATGGACCTCGACGGGGCAGCTAGCAAGGAGGAAGGCAGCACCGACAGCCCGGGTACGCCGGCTGCCCCTAGCCAAGAGTCTTTCCCTTCCGCTCCCACCACCTCCGGGCAGCAGCAGCAGCAGCAGGAGCAGCAGGAGCAGCAGCAGCGTCCCCAGCCGCAGGGGCAGCCACAGCCCGCCGAGGACCCGCACTGCAACATCAGCGTGCAGCGGCAGATGCTGAGCTCGCTGCTGGTGCGCTGGAGCCGCCCGCTGGGCATCCAATGCGACCTCCTGCTCTTCTCCACCAACAGCCACGGGCGGGCCTTCTTCTCCGCCGCCTTCCACCGCGTGGGGCCGCCGCTGCTCATCGAGCACCTGGGGCTGGCGGCCGGCGGTGCCCAGCAGGACTTGCGCCTCTGCGTGGGCTGCAGCTGGGTGCGGGGCAGGCGGGTCGGGCGCTTGCGGGGCGCCGCACCCCAGCCCCCCGCCGCCGCTGCCGCCGCGGCCGCCGCCTCTTCCTCCTCCTCCTCCTCCTCCTCGCTCTCCAACCCGCCGGCGGCGGAGCCCGGCCAGTACTGGCTGCAAGGGGAGCCGCTGAATTTCTGCTGCCTGGATTTCAGCCTGGAGGAGCTGAAGGGCGAGCCGGGCTGGCGGATGAACCGCAAGCCCATCGAGTCCACCTTGGTGGCGTGTTTCATGACTCTGGTCATCATCGTGTGGAGCGTGGCCGCCCTCATCTGGCCCGTGCCCATCATCGCCGGATTCCTGCCCAACGGCATGGAGCAGCGCCGCGGCACCGCCGCCGGCACCGCCACGGCCGCCACCGCCAAGTAGCCTCTCCCGGTGACCCCCCTTCTCTTCGTCTTCTGCTGTGGAGGGACGCGGGACGGACTCAGTCGTGTTTTTCTTGTTTGCAGCGTGCCACAGGTGCGCGGCGGGACGTGGGGTCGCCTCAGCGCCCGGCCGGGCCCCGAGGGGCAGCGGCCCCGAGGGGAACACATCATAAGTGCGCGTTTTATATCTTTAATACCCGTTTTAAACGAACCTTTTAGTAAAAAAACAAACAAGCAAAAAACAAACAAACAAACAAAACCCAAAAAAACCCCCAAACAGGCAAGAAAAAGCCCCCCCCCCTAAAAATTTAATGGAGGAAATCAAAGACCCTCCTATTTGGCTGCATTTGTTGTCGGAGTAGCGTTTTTGTATAGGATGTCGTTTGAACGGGTTTCTCCTTTATGGACAGAAAGGGATGTCTCTCTTTGACAGAATGGAGAACTGAAGCGGTATATATATTGTTATTGCTGAAGCTGAACTTTAATGAACCTTTCACACTGTATTTCCTGGTTGAGATAGTGTGTATTTATTATTGTAGCTGCGCATTATTTGGCTTTTAATACAGAGGTTTTCTTTCTGGAGCCACTGTAGCCTTTTGTTGGTCTGTTTCCTCCAGGGTGGAACAGAGGGTTTGGCTGCCCTTCCTGTCTACGGACCTGTCACGAAGCCCCTTTCCCCGTGAAACGGTGTTGCCAGGGCGGTTGGTGACAAGAGGAGAATCCCAAATCCTTTCTGACTGGTGTTTGCCCTATCTGTTCAGCAGATGTGGGTCTGTATGCCTACACCAGTGTTGGGTGGGGTGGGGAGCACAGCTGTGCCGGAGATCCTCCAAGGCAATTTAATCTGCACAGCTCCACAGACTATGGCTTTCTCCTCAGTTTGAGGTCGGGTGGCTTCAGTCCTGGGAAGATGAGGCCCAGTCTGTGTTCTGCTAAACAGCGTGGGGCAAGTCTGACTTCCACAAAGTTTATTCCTCAAAACCAGCTTAGATGCAGTGTATTTGTTGGAGACACAGTAATACTGTACCTCTTTTTCATCTACCAGTCTGCAGGGTTGCTCACAGCAAGTCTGTGGGGTGAGAAGGCAGGAGCTGCCAGTCCAGAACTAGATTGCAGCTGCTGCTGTGCAAGCATGCAAAGAAGAAAGATTTCTTCTCTCTTGTTTGAGCAGACAGTTGTGTAGCCTGAAATACCATTTGTTTTATACTTTTAACTGTTTAGCCTTATAATAACTTATTTTATTTGCCTTAGACATTGGATTAGTCCAGCTGGAGTTTCTAAAACCAAAATATGAGCTAAGTGACAAATATTTGCAATAGGAATTCTCATTCTTTTGTTGACATCAATGTATTTAATTTGCTAGGAACACATGAATTCGCTTGGGGCTAATTTGGTGTATTCATAATGTATGGTGGAAATGACTGGATGAAAAGTCTGGAAGGATTAAATTCTTAGGATTCCTATATTTTTTAATTGAGAAGAAAATAAAATAAATGCATGCTCTGTGTGTATGCTGTCTGGAAAAAAAGGCAGAGAGAGAAAGATTGACAAACAGCAGAAATAAATCAAGATTTTAAAATGTTCCCTGTTACTGGGCTGCATCTACACCACTGTTTCTCCCGTTAATCCTGTTGTTGGGGTTGTCACTTGAGTAAACACTGCAGCTGCATTGTTTTCAGAAAGTAGAGGATCCAGTCACTATGAGAAGTGTTCTCTTGACCTGTTGATCCAAAGGGCATCTGCTGCTGTATGCCAAGTTTAGAAAGCCCCATTTTCTTTCCTTGATGTGTAAAATAGTGTTATTTCCACCTTTTGCAAACTCTTGTGCACCGACATTTGACATGCTAGAGAGCAATTCTTTGCCTATCATGTCCTGTGTGACAGAGATGCCTCTTCATACTGAAAGGCAGGGGTAGCACGAAAACATGAAGATAATGCTAACACCCTCTCAGAAGAGAAATGTTCTACATATGGAACAGACCTCAGAAACGTTGCCATGCTAGGGAATAATGTCATCTTTTGAATGAGGTGCATTTAGGCAGAGAGTTAACAATTTTTACTGGACGTTTTTCTGACTTTATTAATTCATGATGTATAGTCCTCACTGTGAGGACTCTAAGCAGCCTGTGCTTAAACTCAACGGTGGAATCTCTTTTTTGCTCATCCTTGTTTCACCAGTGATTTGCTATTGGCTTTTTTCCTGAATTGCATCAACATAAGCAAGGGAATGGTGTTACTGCCTGAAACAGGCAGCTTCAGTTATTAAAGGCTTATCATTTGCAGTTCTTGCAGACACTTAGCAGGTAGGACACCAAAACTGGTACAAAATGGTTCGTGTTTTTCTAACTTCTGTCAATATCAGCTTGAATACAAACTTTGTGAATTAGACAGTGGCACACAGAATATTTTTGCTGCTTCACTTAAAAAACATGATACAAGATAGGGATTTTCTCATAGTTATTCTACAAATACACTTGTAACTGGAGCTATTATTAAAAATCTGCTAAGACACGAATGTTTAGGACACAGGGATGGCATTGAACAAGCAAACAAACTCCAAAGGCAAATCTTGTCCAGAATACAAAAAAACTGCCATATTTTCAGGGAGTACTGATCTCAGACATCGTGTGCAAAGAGCCCTTGTGGGTTAGGGAAGGTGTTTCCTTAGATCACAATAACCCTGGGCATAAGCATGTTCCCTTTGCAGAGAGAGGCCAGTCCGTGTTTCTGTGCCTTAAAGAGGAGTTTAAGGCACAGCAGGGGGCACAGGGATTACCTGCTGGCCAGCCTTTAGTCTGGATCTAACTCCCTGAACTCTGGTTTCACTGAGGTGGCAGCAAGGCTCCTCCTGTAAAGAACAGAGAGTGGAAATGCACTATGCAAACTGCGAGCTTTCTTCAGTCGCTGTTACATCTAACATCAATAACTCTCTGGTAGCTGTGGCTGCTACTATGATGCTAAGTAAACTCTAATTCTGAGTAACTTTTGCCTTCATCTATGGAATTTCATCCAAATGCAACACAGAAGAGGCAAGCCCAGGGCAGTGTGAAATGCTACATCTATATACCAGGTAGTTTAAGATTCCAAGATTAGACACTGAAATTTCTATTAATTTTCTTCTTCACTGGCAATGGAGCTTTATTGTCTCTTAGCTGGAGTTGATTCTAAGCCATTTTTATCCATTTGGACTTATTTTTAAGACCAGCTGGTAGCAGGGTCAGAGTGAGAGCAGATTAGTCACCATATATAATTCTTCATGCACTCAGGGAGGGCATATATTTGTATATATCTATCTATATATGAGGACTCACTGTGTAGAAGAGAAAGTTAAAGCAGAAGTGAGAAAATGGATGACTTTAAACAAATAATACTGAGGAAGTAGTACGCGTTTTCCTTTACTGTTTATTGGATCATGTTTCCTGGTAAGTTAAACCTGACTTTATTTATGTACAAGTGTTTGTTGGAAAGCAAGGGATACCTAGAAACAGAGGTAGTTTCTTGATTTTTTTATTTAATGTGATTCAACTCTATTACAGATTTTTGTTTTCATTCCAGGAACCATGAACGCTCTAGAGATTCAGCATTAGAAGGTACTAGGCTTGTCTACTAGTGTTAGATTGCTACAATTTTTTTCTGTATATTCAGACCTCAGAATTTAATCTCTCAACTATTTTCTTAGTTATCTTTCATAGATGTGTTAGAATCAGAAGTATACAGAGGAATATGTAGTTTTAGCATGGACACAGTTTTGTTGTCACTTAGTACCACATTGATTCAAATGCTAAAAATATAAAAATATAGTATAGTTTAATAATAGCTATATATTATGTAAGCACACTGTTGCTCAATAGATTGTCAGTAATCGAGCATTTCTACATGTCAGGACGTGTGTAGATATTTGGGGCAAAATTGCCATACTAGGTTAAATATAAGAGTTGTTACTTATTCAGGGCTTAGTTCACCAGTGCTTTCGATGATTAATACAAATGCAACTGCAGGACTATTTGTGCAGTGAATGTTACTCAATATGAGTAAGGGCTACTGAACCAGACCTTAAAAAAACTTAATTAAAAGCTGTAGTTGGCTGAGTAAGTATTATTCATCATGACATCTGCTTGCTGAATAAAAGTATCTCCAGGGCTGACATTACGTGATCCCAGCGGCTGAACAAAAGCCTAGTGAAATCAAATAGTTAATTGAAGTTTTGTATGACTGGAGATCAAAGGATTTATTCTGAAGATACATATATATCTAGATGTAAAGGTAGGTATGATGCTCTTTTTCCTCTTTGGTCTTTATACACATGGTTTATAAAGCCAAAGCCAGGATTTCTCAGTCCAATGTAGGGCCTTGTCAGTTCAGAAGTTCGTTTCTTTCTGAAGCTAGTGTAAAAATGTCAGTTATTTTTCAAGGAATTTTACTGAGTAAAAGTAATTTTGTTTCCAAAATATTTCAGGGAGAGGCCTTGACTTTGCAAAAAACATTTGTAATGATTCTGGAAAAATGTGTAAATATCAAATCCCAAATGTATTCTGATTTCAAAGCATAAAAAATCTTTTTAATCAGTAACTGATTTTTAAAAGCATATTTTTAAACAAATAAATCAGTTTCCATTTTTCCCCTCAGAAGCTGAACATTTCAGTGAAGATCAGAAGTGCATTTGAGTGTTTCACGTTGTGATTTTGTATGTGATTTTTTGTGGAAAAAAAATTCTCTTCTGTGATTTGGAATTTATAACAGCTTGTGACAGATAAGTTACTGTATTTCTCATCCCATCTTCATAATAGTTCTGGTTAAATAAGTTGTCCAAAACAATTGTAAATCATCATAATAATAATAATTTTAAAAAGTATCTTAGCTCATTTGTTGTGTTTCTGTTCTACTGTGCTGAGGAAGAAAGAAGTGTGGTATAAAATATGGGGTATTAAAGATATTTATTGGAAATATCTGGATGGTGTTTAATTAGATCTGTGGACAGACTTCAGTTTTATAAAGTTTGGGCTCATAACTGAGTGTAGCAGTTTGAGCATTTACATGTCAATCAGAGTCTCTGGATCTGCATGTTGAGAAAACCACGATCTAAAACATAATCTCTTATTTTTGTGTTCCTATTATCTCAGCAGTCAGAATTACCTCAGCAATGTCAGAAGAAAACAGAGCAAAACCGGAAGATGCAAATATCCTATGAAACCTTGTGTGTTTCGGCATGTTTGACTTGTTCTTAGCTGTCATAGAAAACATCAAATTAATGAGACATAAATAAGAGATCAATGCCGTTCTGAGGAAGTGAATTCACTTCGAGTGTGAAGTTAAATTTTATTTTTGTTCCTTGTAAGGTGAGACTTGTTGGAAACAGTGGGACCGTACCTTGTTGGTGTCATTCTGGGTGTTGCTAAGCAACAAGAAATGGTTAAAATGGAGATACAGAAGAAGATCGTGGAGAAATAAAAAAAAAAGAGACAGCGAAAAAGCATAAAAGGGAGTAAATGCGCCAGTACATCCTGCAAAGAAGTTGCAAAGTATCAACTGGGAAAAAGACAGCATTTAACACCATAGAGAAAAAAGAAAACTGACACAAGGTGAATTAGGAACTTGATTATGTCCTTCATATTGAGTCTTTCCATATTCAAACTTTTCAGTGCTTTACTTGAACAACTGAATGCAGTTTTGCCCCCAGATGGCACAACTAGTGGCAAAAGAGAATAAGAGCGTGGAAAGAAATGTGAGGCTTAAGAAAAATTAGGAACTGACACCACCACCATAAATAAAAAGAGAGATCACTCTATGTGTTGCTGGCAGCTAAACAACTAAATGGCAGGGCACTTTCATGCATTTGTTATCTATTCTACCCCGGGGAAGTGGTCATGGCACCAAGTCTGCCAGAGTTCAAGAAGCAGCTGGGCAATGCTCTCAGAGACATGGTGTGATTTTTGGGGTTGTCCTGTGTAGGGCCAGGAGCTGGACTCAGTGGTCCTCGTGGGTCCCTTCTACCTCAGGATATTCTGTGATTCTGTGGTTCTGATTCTGCTCTAATTTTGCTTCACGTGTTCTCTGAGGCTGTAAGTAAAACATGTTAAAATATAATTTTTATGGAATGGGTATGGTTCTTTGATCACATCTTGCATTGATCCATGCCAAAAATATGTTTCTCATTGTCCAGTGCAGGAATGTTCATCATAACTGTATTAAAGCTTTCCACATAGACTGAAGCAATGCTGGTGTGACTGCATGTTCCAGGCTGGGTCAGGTCACTGCTGCAGACAAGACTACGTGCTGGAATGCTGTGGATGGCATTCTGATCTGTATTGCCAATACTTTCTCACTCAAATATTTTAACGACTACCTACATAATCTTCCCTTTTTTGTCCCTGTTTTCATTATTTCAAAAGTTTCACTCCATTTGTCTTCTGTCATTGAAAATTAATCATTCTTAAGATTTGCTCTTTCTTACTTGGTATCTCCCTCTTCCCTACTCTCTTTCCATAGCTTGGATTTATCTTGACATTTTCTGCCTTCAGATTTCTCACCTGTCTTTCCCATAAGTATGTCTTTTATTATCAAGCCCTAAAAAAGTACTTCAGGAAACTGTGCTGTCAGTTTCTTCTGCTTTTCCACTCTGCTTCCCACCCATTCAGACTGCACCTCTCATGCCTTTGGTCTGTGACACTTCTAGGACAAAGATGAAGAGGAAATCTTGTATTGAGGGTAAAACCCAAGTACAAAGTTGTCTCTCCCACCAGTCCTGTGGCCACAGAACTTCTTCCCCACATCTGCCCCAGACATTGAGCAAGGCACCTAAGTTATTTTATCCTCTGGTAAATGAAAAGTGGACCCATTTGAAGAGTTCCTTTCTCCTTAATATCTCAAAGCCCTGTCTCTGAATCACCCTCTGCTCATGCATCTGCCCAAACCCCTATCTCATGCATCATGGGAGCCCTCACATGTCAGTTTTCCCACGTATCCTCAACTGAAAGGTTAGGATGCGTCTCATCCTGCCTTCTGCTCTAACCAAAGGTAGGTATCTCACAGCCAGAGAAGAAATGATCTCACTTAGGAGTGGATCAGCATTCAAAGTTACACTTGGCTCAGGTATGCAACCGCAGGGCCAAAACCCATCACTTTTCAATTAAATCTTGGATTCTGCAGAGAGTGAACACCCTTGCCCTGGATGATGGCACATGGAAAAGTTGTATGAGCAGCGGGTCTGGCAGATTTTCCAAGTATTGGTCTAGTAGCCTTCTGGCTTTGCTAGTAAATGGCTGAGTGGCCAGGCTAACTCACCGCAGCCCTCCTATTATAAGATGGTAAATGTGTACAGCTCACACTGGAGCTTGTGAGACTTAAGCCTTGTGAAAAAATGTCTGTGTCCATCTAGCTGTGGGCAAAATAATATTTATACTTTTCATACTGGCAGTGAAAGGATTAATGAGGTAAATCCCATATGGCATTTTGAGCGTGTGAAGCACAATAAAAATGCAAAGCATGAATATGATTTTATTTCTTCTGTGTTCACTTTTGCCCTGAAGGGCATGTATTGAGCCTTGTGTTGTTAAATTAAGGTATTCTGTACAATTCTGGCCACAATTTAACCAGTCAATAGCTGTACTCTGGAAACGCTTTTCCCATTGAAAGGTGTTGCTGTGAGCAGACATATTAAAACAAATGATTACTAAGTGATGAATGTTACTGGAAGAGATTCTAATTAATCCAAAAGAATATGAAAGAATCCCCCAAAGTGTAAGAAATATTTTCTAGGAGGTGAATATATGAAAGATTTGGTGTGGAGGTAGCTGGTGGAGATTTAATCATGGGGCTATTTCATTTCTTTTCTTGCACTGTGTGTTTCATCACATTTTCTCTGGGGAATATGAGCTGTACCTAATTATGCCAGAAATGTAGTTGCTCCTAAATGGAAACTGGAAAGTACTTTCTTCAGGCAATACTTAGTATGAATTCTTGAGGTTTTTTTCATTTCCTCCAGGACATGTAAAGCGCTTAATGATGCAGGGTCACATCGTTTTCTTAGCACAGAGAAACCCACTTTTGGGGCATGATGTTTATATGCAACACCTCATCCTGTCCCTAAGATGAACATTTCCCGTTGCACCTCAATCCCTGCTATCTATTTGTAGGATTGCTTAGGGGCTGAGAACATGAAGACCGAAGTCTTATCCCTCTGCACTCTACCCCAGCCACACATGACCTTTCTTTCTTTCCTGGAAACACAGTTATGGTGGATATTACTGTGAATAAATTCACAGCAAGCCCATGCAAGCAGCAGTTTCTCACCAAAACTAATGTAGCTGTACAGATAGGTGTTCATGGAGAGGACCACTGCCAGCAGACCTCTCATTCCTCTTGCTCAATTGGTTGAGTTCCATGCCTGTGGAGTGCTCTACATCTCCAAGGCTGTGGACGTTCCTCCTTATAGGTCCACGTGGGGCTAAGGAAAACCATATCCACCATTTTGGAAATGAAATGAGGCTTGGCCTAAAAGTAATTTTAAGCAGAAAAGATATTTAGCTGAACTATCCAGGTATGTCTATGCATTATATGAGACATGTGCTGAAGTCTTTATCCTACTCAGTTTTGCAGGCCTTTTTGGTTTGCTTTATTATTTTTTTCAGAGTTTGACTTTATTTTTTTTTCAGAATTGGCTGTTTGTTGGTTTTTTTTAGAATTTGTGGATACTACCTGGGAATACTTCTTTGCCCTGCATATAAAATGTAATTTCCTAGGCTTTGCCCTAGCTATCCTAATGTTAGAGTGGATTGCTTATGACAAAACCCATCCTCCAAAATGTCACTTACTTATCTCCATTTCAGAAACAGAGACTCATATCCTCTCCCCATGAGATCCCCATTGTAACACTTAAAGGCATCAGCCCATGCTGGGTTAAGACAGAAGACAACTCTTATTTTCTTCCCACAGCTGGAATTTTTCATGCCTGTGAAAATTCTGAGTTCCCTGAATTCAGCCAGGGAGAATGATAACGGTGATGCCCAATGCTAACTGAAGTGCCGTGGGTGGAATGGGTCAGAGAGATTTACTCTCCTCCCACACATGAAGTGCAGAAAGAAGACAACATTGGCTAATCTGTTTTCCTACATGTGCAGAGCACAGTGAAGCAGAAATCAGAGACTTTACCCATGTAAGAAAAACAACCCCCCTGAAGCACAGATGCTGAATGATCCAGTTCTTCAAAAACAAAACAAGAGCCCTTCTCTGTGCATGTAACTCCTGCCAATTGCTATGAGAACAGTCCCCCTTAACTGCATGATTAGAAACTCTTTTACATAGTGACAGGAATAGGATCACTTTTCAAACATTTTCCAATTAATTTCATCAAATTTCCTGTGATTCATCTGATAACTGCACTATCTTTAATATCTTTGTGTCAATCAAGTGGTCTCTATTTCTACGTTTCTTTTGTTAAATATAAAAAGATAATGCAAAACCTATGAGGATGAATAGTGTCAATGACATTTCTGACCAAAAAACTGCTTAAAATCGCAGTTAAATCCTTCGAACAATGATATTCAGAGAGCTCATAAGTTGGAAAGCACCTAAGAATTAATACATTTCTGTAATATAATTAAAATACCAGAATCCTCAGTGTTGAGGACTACAGGTTGATTGTAGCAACAGAAAGCATTCACAACAAGTTCACAAGCATGTGTTGCCTGCTATTGCTTGGCAAATACTCATTGTGCTTAGCTGCTTCCTAATATCTTCCAATCCCACATTCACAGTAAAACCAATTACTCATGACAATGCACATAAAATATTTTCAAAGTACTGAGTTCCTCAATGATACAAGCATATTTCATCTACCTAGACGACTCTCTTGAATACTAGGGTTTAAAAGGTATAAAACATTCTTTCACTTTGACCATCTTCATTTCCTTGCCTTTGTTTCCTACAGCCGCTGTACTGTCTACTTTTACTCAGCGTGTTTATAGTTGTGGTTGCTCCGGAAGCAGTGGAATATGTGAGCAATTCAGCAAAAACTTGCTACAAGCAATACGAATCCTGGTAGGCCTGGAGTTGGCACAGGAACAGAGTGTGCTGGATGTTTCCTTACACTGCCTGCTGTAAAGTGTGGAGTGTGACTTCAGAGAAACACGAAATCAATGTTTGTTGCAATGATTTTAAGAAATTGATCTTTATTTTTTCGGTTCAAAGCACTGAGCAGTCAGTCTGGGTAAAGCATAAGGAAACGAGGATGTATCAGCTGCTCTGTTTTGAATTCAAGGGGTGTAACTTTCCACATTACCATAGGTTTTTATGTTACTTCAGACAACTGAAATGTAGGGGTTTGAGTTACTTCAGATAAAGTATTGAATATATATATGCTGAAAAAATAGATCCCATGAGAACATTACTGATGGAAAGTACCACACAGCAGCCCATACCTTGTACTGACTCGCCCCATGTGCTGCAGTTTGTGCCAGTTAACCACACTAAGCTCACATGGCTGAGCCTTCTCCTGGGTGAGCAGGAGGGAGAAACTTCTGAGAGGGCAGGCCAAGGGCTCAGGGCAGCAGCCACTGTCGCCGCTGCAGGGTCAGCCCTGTGCCACCTTGAAAGCACAGCCCTACAGGCATCCATGAGCTGTGGGCATGTGTCCAAAGGGCAGATAGCTGGGACAGGTCTGAGGAGGTGCTTTCCTGGGGTGGCTGCCAGGTGAGAGCTGCCATGTTGTGTTACCATGGCTGTTGGTGTGAGTGCTCCTTCACCTTGTGTTTAGGTTGGTCTAAAGACCCACTTAGAGCTGCTCTGACTAACTCCAGTTTCCATAGAATCATAGAGTTGTTTAGGTTGGAAAAGACCCTTAGATCCTCAAGTCCAGCTGTCAACCTTACACCGCACCATGTCCATCGCTAAACCATATCCCTTAAGTGCCACTTCAACACATCTTTTAAACACCTCCAGGAACAGTGATCCAAGCACTTCCCTGGGCAGCCTATTCCAATGCCAGCAACCCTTTCTGGAAGAAATTTTAACTAACATTCAATCAAAACCTTGAGTGGTTGAGGCCATTTCCTCTTGTCCTGCTGCTTGTTACCTGGGAGAAGACGCAGATTCCTACCTGGCTAAACCCTCCTTTCACGGAGTTGTAGAGGGTGGCAAGGTTTCCCCCAAGCCTCCTTTTCTCCAGGCTAAACAACCCCAGTTCCTGCAGCTGCTTCTCATAAGACTTGTGCTCCAGACCCATCCCAGCTTCATTGCTCTTCTCTGGATTCACTCCAGCACCTCGATGTCTCTCTTGTAGGGAGGGCCCCAAAACGAAACACTGGATTTAAGGTGTGGCCTCACCAGTCCTAAGTACAGGGGGGTGATCACTGTCTAAGTCCTGCCATGCTCAGTCGTGCTGTCATGTTTTTGCTTTGTTAGGTACTCATGGGAGCCAGAATTTTTAAAAAGTGTTTCAATTGAGCAAGATTTTCTGCAGTTGTTTGAACCTTAAGGTGCCGTGCAAGTGGAATCCAAATGCCATGGCTGAAAGACATTTGTATTTACATTGCCTGTTCCAGTACTCCAGGTTTTTTGCATTGTCAAGGTTTCAAACTTCCTTCCCTAAGTTATTTTTCCCCATTGGGGCTTTGGCTGCTAGATCCCACTGTGACTGATGGTTACCTGTTTTCCCTGACCCATGTATCAGAATATTCCATGCACAATGTTTTTGAATAAAAGTATGTTCTTGTAATGTATTTAATTGCATACCCTGAATTTTCTTTTCTCTGAGCTCTTTTTGGAAGATGATGGCAAGATAAACCAACTACCACAGTTGTTCTCAAAGAAGAATCCATTCCTGTCTCTAACTTTGTTAGGTGAGCATTGCTTGTGCCCAAATGTCTGAGTGATTAGCAGTAACATGGCTGGTATTTTAATTCAGGAGTACATCTGGTTATAGTCTCTGTGCACAGATATTTATGCCTCATGTCATTAATAACCAGTAATAGTGCCTAATAAGGTTATGTGTACATTATACTGAGAATAGTATTTAAAAAACAAGCTATGCCTTGTCTTAAAGGTCAAAGTTGTAATCAGATTACCTTTTGCATATTGAGAAATGTAAAAAATTGATGCATGAGATGGATAAAAAAAGCATGTGTTTGAGTAATAATTGGAGGCAGTGTTAATGAAAGCTGGGCCTCTGTGAGGCACTACCCAATATATGAATGGTAACATCATTCACACACAGTTCACCTTTGAGAGGATGCCAGCACTGTATGACTTTCCTACATTCTGAGCCCAACCTGTGGGCTCCAGCCACTTGAGCTGCAGTTGGTCACCAGCCCCTAGGTTGTCCTTGGGGGGCTGCTGGGATGCCCTGACTTTGTTTAGCCCAGCTCTTGGCTGCTGTTATGCTCCAGATTCTTGCTCCTGGTCATTGTTTTATTCTCCTGCTTTTTGACTCTGGATGCTGCTTCTGCCTCTGAACACCTTAGCTCTGACCTGCTTCTCTGTTCCCAACCACTCAGATCCCAACCCGGATCTTGCTTCATCCCTGACTGCATCCTTCACTGCATCCTCTGGCTATCCCAGGCTCCTGACCTGTCTCTTGGGATATGAGTTTTTCAGATGGGAGTTTTGGAAAATGGAAGGACTTGCTCCTCTAGAGCAGATAGCTGTTCCCTTCCCTACCTCATCATGACTCATAATTCATTTTGAATGTAAATAATTCACAAAGTTAAAAGGAGCAAACAAGAAGTTTAGGTAGCCACTGCAATTAAAATGAGTGATTTCTCTAAAGTACATCAGAGAAGAATGGGACTGTATATATCTTGCTTTCTTGAGGAAGACAGAGACTCACAAAAATACAGATATTTACAAGGCACATTTTCGTTTGCTCTACAGAGATGGGTATTTTCTTAACAGCGGTGTGATTTATGATGTAATCACAGTCTAATGATGCCATCAAAGACTGGCCTGTGCAATGAGCAAAAGTGACTCATTGGCAAGTTAAATGGCAGAAAAGGAATGAAAATGTGCATTCACCAGTCATTCCATTAATGCACGGTGGTGTAAAGCACCATGAACACCTCAGCACATGCCAGCTCAACAGACTTTCCCAAATCAGTTTTATTACCTCAGTATGTGTGTACTTTAGCCTGCATACCAAATCCCTGTGCCGGCTTCCCCCCCGCCAGCCTGGAAGCAAAGCCATGCCCTGTCGTGCCCTGCTGGCTGCTTCCCTCTCCACACAGTCAGGCTGCCCACGGCAGCATCCACATGTGGCTGGCTGGGTGCCATCCTCCCCACAGCCCCTGTGTACCTATCCATGATCATCCTGTTTCCAAGACAGCAAGAATAGCTATGACAATAAGCCAGTGTCCAGAAAATATCACCTGTTTGTCTTTAAAGACCTGCTTTTTAACTGTTTATAGTGAATTAGGAAAGGATAGATGTTGTATGTTACAGTGCTATTAGCCTAATAGGAAAGATGTTAAAAATTGCTATAAATCCTTTATTACGTAGTCCCTTAGCCTCTAGAACAACCGCCACCAAACATTTAATTCTTTAATGAAATGTCCTTTCTTCTCTGTAACATACTCTTTGTAACACAGCAAAAATTGAATCCTCTGTGTGATCAATAAATAACAAGGAATTATTCCCTTGTAACCACTCTGCTTCTAATGCTGCAACCCCCGTGGTTTCAGCATCGTTTCTCCTGATTTACACTAGTGAAGTTGAGGTCAGAACCCTTTTTTTCTCTAGCAAGTAAGAGCAAGCTCTTCCAAATGTGAAACAAAGTGCCCCTGGCTGTCCCTAGCAATTGGTAAAATGTCAGAGGACAAACTGGCCTGACATCCTGGGGCTGGCCATGAAATCCAGGGGGAGGGGATTGGTGCGGCTCCTGCAGCCAGCTATCCATTATCCTCCCACCACAGCAGCTGGCTGACCAGGAAATCTCCATCTATAGGCTGGAGAAGGACTGATGGCAGTATGAAATTACTCCTGGCGCAGTCTAACCAAGTGACTCCCCACGGCTGAGCTATAAATTAGTCTCTACAGCCCACCAGCATAACCTGCCTGCTGATAGCTTATAAATAAGTCAGCTGCAGAGCAGGGTTAATATTTACCTACATGTCTCAGACGGGTGGCATTCTGAAGATGAAAAGTGTTACAGAAGTGCTACAGTAAGTTATCATTAAGCCTCTACACTGGCATATTTACTTACCTCTAATAGCTTACAGAGGTGCAGAAATACAATTAAACTAGAAGAAATCTATAGCTTCTTGCCTCCTGATAACACCTCATCTTCCCATGTATTGATTTAACGCCTGTGCTGCTGGTGTAATGTATGTTTACTGTGTTTTACAAGTACCACTGTGCTGACCTGATTTCCGTGTACTGATTATGGCTGTTTATTTGCTCCTTTGGTTCGTATTTACTTATTTTAATGATAAAATATATGGAACCTTGCCAGAGTTTTAAAGGCAGGGTGGATTAGCCATAGCTCAATGTTCAGAGTGTTTCTGTAAGCAAAATGTGTACTGGGATTAGACTTTCTGGCCAGTAAAAGTATCCTTTATTATACTTCATCAAGAGATCACTAAAACAAACCTTTAGCCCTTTTGAGTTTAGTGGTTTAGAACAGAGATGGGCAAAGCACCATTATCTCCATTTGCTCTGGCTGGAGAGATTTTTTCCTTTCCACATGATACAGCTGTTGCAATTTGCTTTTTTGTCTTTAAGGACAATAATAATGTACTAATTTACACCCTTTATTACTGTTTATCATTAGCCCTCATGAGCATCCCTGCATCTTCATTACAGGCACTATCAAATGAAAAGGAACAAGGAGCATGTGTGTCTCTGTGTGTGTGTGTGAATTCAGTGCAAGGAGGACAGTTCTGCTGCTGGCCTTTTACACGGGTAATATTGGAATAAAGAATTACATAAAAAGAAAGAGGTGCATTTCTGGTACAGAACTCAGTATGTTGAAGGAAAGGTATTATTTTGAGAGTCATTTAATTTATTATCTTCTGACAACTTAAGCTGTAATTTTTCTTTGATTATATAGAACCTGGTCATCAGACACTAATTCTCCATGTCTCAAAAACCATGATGCTGCACAGATATCTGTGCTGTGCCTTCAGCTTAAAGTGCAAGAGAAAACCTGCCCTTCACCAAGGTAATGTTCCCTCTTCCTTTCTTCCCCTTTTCCTTCTGAAAGGATTCATAGGAAGCATGACCCAGGGCCCATTCCCAGCACATGACAAGAGGAAACAGGGACATTTATATTCTGCATAAACATGTGATCTTTCTAAGATGGTCATTGGCACACACAGGGATGTGCCTCAGCTGCTGAGTATGGTCCTGGTCACAGCACTAATTGGATGTAGCAGTTCAGCCTGCTCCAGGGTCTACTCTTTGCCTTGGAAAATACAGGGGGTTAGCAGCCCCTAGCACTCCATCCCACATACATGGCTCATTTGCAAACTTTAGTGTTTATGGCTGTGAGAGCAGGAGCCAGTGTGGAAGTGCTGGATGCAAGAAACAGGTTGCTTTGCTGTGGATGAAAAGCACGAGGTGTTGTGAAAGCACTATTTTAGATGTCTATTTTAGGATGAGACGATCAGTGCTCTGTAAATGCCTCTTTCTTTCCCCTGTTACGGATGAAACCTAGATGGAGTATTTGCATGGTAGATATCTGTACTTGCTTAGATGAATCCCACCCTCAAACCTGCTCTGGAGGCTTCCTGCAGAGCTGTGCTTACCTTGGTGCAATAGATGATCTTGCCACTACACCTACTTCATAGCCATGGCTGGTTTTGGAACACCCAAGCAAATCCCTTAACCTTGACTGCTGCAGGCTTCCTCTCTCTCTCTTCATGCTATTTAATAAAATTATATGAAAAATGGAATAGGAATAGGATAACATGAAGGAATAGTATAATAGAAAAAGTATAACAGGAATTATATCCTATGAAGAATAAATCACCTCCTCTAAGCTCTGGATGGAATTCAGAAGCATGCTCTGTGGAGATATGTCTTTTGGAAATGAAATGTCTTTTCATCATCAAACACGTAAAGATGTAGAATATTCTGTTTTCTCAGCAATGAACTTCTTTTAGATGAACCCCATCTTGAAAGTCCAGATCATATCTCTTCTGTTCTCATACAGCCTACAGCAAAGCACTAGAAAATAATTGACTTGGCAGGTCCATTTTCATGCTGTACTCAGTTCTAGGATTTCCTGAAGGGTCTTCAACAAATAGTATCTTCAATTTATACTGATAAGTTAAAAGGGAAGGAACTGGGAGCAGTGGATGTCCTATTTGGGTGAAGTCCCACAAACATCTAATTACTGGACCATGGATTTTCAGATACCTATTGTTTGACCCATGAAGACACTGAAAAGTCATTCCTTCCTCTAAAACTTCTCTGGTAGAGGCAGGAGCCTTGCCTGAACCTTGGAAACAGCACATATACCACCATTGTTAAACTAGTTTCCATGGTAACAATTTCATGTCATTGAACAGCATTAAAGACAATAAGAAACATGAACTATTCAGTTTGCTTGTGTTTCAAGTTCTATTGACCTCCCTTTCTGAATAACAGTTCTCATGGAAGAAAAGATTCAGGGCAAAATGAGGGATGCTGGAGGTGTAGTTGCTTTGCTGTCACATCATTATCAAGCCCTTCCTTTGATTTTGCAGCTTGGGATTTCAGAAAAAAAACTGTAAATATGAGTAGGCATGGAAACGTGGCACAGATATTTCTGTCTCTAACACAAAAATAAAGCAACTCAGGATGACTGCAGTTAAGTGGCTTGTCCAGAGGGGAGTAAAGGGGAAGCATGAGGAGGCTGAGCAAGAAACTATATGCTGTGATGACTTGCCTCCCCCGTTTAGCCTCCTTGCCAGAACATGATGGTTCTACTTCATGTTAAAGCTGGATAAACCACTGTCAGGCTCCTTTGCCACCTGCCCTTCTGGCACAACTTTAAAAATGAAAAGCCTGGCAAATCTCAACATATGTGAGCAGCTTAACTCTTCTTACAAGAAACTCTAGCAATAAAACAGAGTGAGATGCACTAGTAGGAAAATTCAGCAGTTGTCTGTCATTTTCACTGTGCACTGGATGGGATTATTTTTGCCTTACATAATTAACATTTGTTTTCTTACCCAATGATTTTTTGTGTACTACACTCTTCTCTCCTGGGCAACGTTTGTCACTCCAGCTAGGGCAGGATCGCAGCCCCAGCCATGGGAGCAAACCATGTTTTGGCTCATGCTCTAAAATCACACTGGCTTCTATGTAAGACTTTTCCAGCAGCCTGAAGGTCTCCTGTGGCACATCATCTGTAGTGACTTGCACAGCACTGGGGAAAGACCCTTGAAAACTACTACTCAGAAAAGCAGTCTGTAAGAAGGATTTGTGAGTGCCTTCTCTTCTACACAACAGCCATAGCAAGATGGGAAGGGTCTTTCAGAGTGGGAGGAGAACTGGGGATAAAAAAGGCTGTACATTTTTTATGTCAGAACCAAGCCCACAGATTAGAATATTTCGTATTTTCATATTTGCAGATATGGTACTGGCAGCCGATGTTACTCCAGTGTGTTAGATTGGGGTGTGAACTATATCCAGAAGGTGCAGAGTGTAGATTTCAGAAGACAAATGGTTCACCAGCTGAGATATGCATTCAGGATGGTGCCATCCTATGGCAAATAGCTAATTGGCTGCTATCACCAGCAGGATGCCTGAACAGAAATCAAAGGAAGGATAAGCGTTTCATTTTTTCCTGGTAGAAAGCTATTTGAGGGGGGATGGAATAATGCACTGTGTTACTACAGGATTATAATGCAATAAAAAAATATCCCTTTTGGACTGACCCCAAAATCAAGCATTGTTTTCCACACCAAAAGAAAAGGCTGAGAAACTGTGTTTCAGGTTAAATGAAAAGATTTATAAAGCATTACACAGAGGCCTTCAGCAGCTTCTACTGCAGCCCGAGCAGCAGGAGGTGGAATACAACTGCGAGGAAGCAAGAGGAAAGGTGACATTCCCGTTTCTTTAAAAAGTCCCAAAATTACTCATATTCAGGTACAGCATCATGCGCTTTGTTCTGGATACTGAAGACTGACAGTGTCATGATAATTCTTCCCCCTCCCAGAGAAGCCTAGAATTTTGGGGCATACAGCCTAGAGGTGGGAGGACAAAGCTGGACTTCCTCATCTCTGAGTTGAATGCTGTGACTCCAAAATCCACGTCTTTAAATGTACGTGAAAATACTTGATGTTAAACTAAGCCAGCAACTAACTCACCTGGTGGTGTCAGGCTCAGTGGGTGAAGGGCAGGTGGGTTCCAACTCATGGAGTAGTAAGATGTGGATTTTCCCACAGCACTGCCAAATGTAGTGAAGGATTTGACATTACCAAGTGTTTTCCTCTGTTTCCTTTAGCTTTACAATGCCGCAGCAGAATGAAACACCAAAATCTCAAAGCAAAATTATCTGACATTTTCAAAATATTTTTTCTGCCTGAATTATTCAAAACATTGAACATGAAGCTTCAATAAGCAGAGAGGTTCCTTAACTGTCTCTCACTGACAAAAAAAATTATTTGCTACAAAAATCAATTTAAGTACCCACTAGGATTGAATGAGGCATGAAAAGTTCCTTACATTAGTATTCTGATTTGTAATTTTTCAGGGGAAAAAACCTAAAATAATCTAGCATTGCAACTTAATTTTTTTAAAATAACATTCTGCCTGCTGGAATGAAAGGAAATCCAGAGACTTTGAAATGAGGGAAACCTCAACCACAACCCCACTCCCAGCTTTTTTTAGCTGAGCCCTGAGTATTTTCCCAATCCCTGGGCAAGCAGTTCCCCAGGTTATTGAACTGTTTTGTCCAGGACTGCTTCCCTGGCTGTGTCTGCCTTATGGAGCTGAGCAAAGCTGCTTCCAGCAGGGATCTGGGGGTCCTACCTTTGAGACTGGCTGCTTTACAAGCTGCAATGTTGCTTGCCCAGAAAGTGGTTGGCTGAGCTGACAGAAACCCAGGATGAAATAACATGCACAAAACTTTGGATTTCAATTATCAAAATGTTTTTCATCTGACTTTTTTTCCAATGACCTTTTATAATGAATTCAGCCTTCTTGGCACATTTATTATCAGTGAGAAAAACAGCCTTTACCTTTAAGCCTACACATTATATTTTCCTTCCCTTTTTTCACTTTCTCTGCTTCACTCTCTCTTTCAAACCTTAGCAACTCTTCTATCTTTTTCCTCCTCTTGCAGAAAATCCCAAATATGAGCAAAAATATGCCTTGTTCTGTTGGTACAGCTTGGGACCTTAGCATTTACATGGGCATGAACTATGGTGTCATCTGACACTGACACTCATTTCAGATGAAAAAGTGATGCAAAGGAGTAGGGGGTGGGCATTGCTATTTCAAATGATGTACATTACATCAGATACATTTTCTTTCTTTTTAAAGTGTTCTTTCTTAGTCCAAAAAATATTTTGTCTAAACCTCCTTTCTACTTTGAGGAAATTAAAAGCTGTGACCAAGGCCTGTCTCTGTCAACAACTCAAATCATTCTTTAATGAAGAGAACCAGAATCTTGTCTCTTTGTTTTCACACAGACTGCAGTTCAAAGGAGCTTGCTTGAGGATAGCATTTAATTGACCTCAGTGATGGAGCACTTGCAGGATGCCTCTTGCCTAGCAACTACTGCCAGGTAGGAAAGCTTTAATAACTGCTGGGATTTACACAGCAGAGAATGCTGTTGTACAGCTGTGATGGTTTCGGAGCAGTCCAAAAGTGAGTCAGGCTGGCTCCCCTAATACAACCTTAGAGCAGGGAGGCTCGGTCTAACTCATAGGTTATGAGCTGAGCCTCTGGCAGTTGCAGCTGGATCTACAGGCATGCCAAACCCTGCTCTGTCCTGCAAGCTGCAAGGGCACACACAAGCATAAAGCAGTTCTCCTTCACCCGTGAGCCACTGCTGGGGCTCCCAGGCTGTCTGAGCCATGCGGGTCAGGTGTGGCAGCTTTCAGCTTTGCACATACAGCTTGGAGGTCAAGCTGGCTACTCCATGCAAATGGCTTGAAGAGAATTATGTGGAGGCTTGAAATTTCAGGTGGTGACCAGAACTGTACCTTTTTGGTAAATAAGCAACTGCTACCTGGCCAGAATTCATTTTATGCTATAAAGTATGTTTAAGTGACAGTCCAACCAAAGGAAAAAACCACAGAAAAATATGAGCTAGCACCCTCAAATTTAACCAAATTCTTTTGACTATTTGAGATTTTTTCTGCATCTTCAGTTCCTAACGAAATAGAGAATTTCCAAAGCCAGCTAACAGACAGGGTTTCTCCTACTAAGCCAATACTGGTGTTCAAGTCCTTTGTCTTTTAAATACAAGGCACATTGGGAAATGAAGCTGGCAAAGAGAATTTAAGAGAACTATCAATATTTCCATTATCCTCATTCCAGGCACAGTTTTTTGGGGGGGGATATGCGAAGAACTGTGTTCAAAAAAGTCTTTGTGTGCTAATATTTAAGCATTTCCTACATTTGTTTCACTGCTTTCAGAAGTGCCCTTCTGCTAATATTTAGCATTCTTTTATCATTTTTTTTTAATGCTAGAGAGTTTAATATCTTATATATGTATATATATATTCGTGTGCTTGTGTCTGTATGTGTATATAGCTCATACACCATTCTGGTGGACTTTGCAGTCTAATTCCCCTTCTACACTTTCTTCCCTCAGATCCATTGCTTCTCTTGGCATAAATCCTCAAACCAGCCATGATACCTACACCATAACTAGAGACAAGAAGAAAACCTGATAGTTACTGTTGTACTCCTGGTCCTCCTCTCTTTTCTTCCTTCTCTTGTGCATAGCATCTTCAACCACACATGGGGATACCACATGGGAGGTGAATACAGTCAAGCCTTGCTGGCTGCTGCTGAGAGAGAGAAGGGCAGGCAGATCTACAGCCAAAAGGGTTGAAATTATCTTTTGGGATGGGCTAAATAGGGTAAAAGTGGATTGTTTGGACAAAGGAAAATCAAACCAGCAAGTTTCCCCCAAGTGCTGAAGTATCACATTTGGACCACATCATATCTGGTGGTCTGCACTGGTTCGGTCAATGCCCTCTGGTGGAGCCATGCTCTGGTGTTGGTAACAAAGGGACAAGGCAGAGACAGCTGTTCACATCTGACTCTCCTGAGTGCAGGAAAAGTTTCCCACCTTATGCTTTTCTTTTCTGTGCTTTTTCCCAAGAATGTATCTCTCTGGGCATTTGCATCCATACGTGAGTGAGCCCAGGACATGCTCTGAGAGTCAGCTCCAAGATGGAAGATGGAGAGCTGAAATCAGCATAGAGCTGAGTCCAGCACAGAAGCCCCATCCTACGAGGGGCTGTAGCTTGTGCAGGTCCAACACTGGGTGTGTTATTTCAGCCTGGCTCAGAGCACTACCAGCTCAAGCTGAAGAAAACCCATGTCGTCTTATCATTGTTTTGTTACTCTAAGCCTCTTATAGAAACACGGTTTCTGGAGTAGCTAGCCATGAGATTTCTAGGGAAATTATATTTTCTTGAAAGTGTGTTCCTTTCGGCTTTATTCTGAGGCAAAGCTGAGAAGTGGACTTTGTTCTCTGCTGACTAAGAGGGTGTTTGCAGCAACATTACGGAAAGCAGTTGAGTTAGCCTCCATTTATATAATCTGAGAGTTGAATCTGGCCTGCAGTTGAGCCAGTAAGTCTCATGGGATCTTATGTACACTGTTTTGAAAACCTACTTTTTAAGGAAAACAATGGCAGTTCCCTTAATTTGAAGTTCATACTGTTTGCCATAATCCAGCTCTGTTGGGTGTCCTTAATAGGCAGGGCAGTGAAATATGCACAATCCAGCATTAGCTTAGCAGAGCCAACAGAAGCAGCGTTTGTATGATAGCTCACCATCGCTCTAAGTGATTCGTTTAGATGTGTAAACAAGTAGCTAGTAACCAATCTACTGCTTAGATACAGAGAAGTAGAAGATGTATATAAGTAGCATTCTGATCTGTAATAAACGGCTTTCACCTGATCACATTGGTCTGCGTGTGATTGACCCGTGCCCCCCGCAACACAGCTATACAAAACCAAATGCCCCCAAGTAAAACTCTATTAGGCAGCAAACAAGAATTTTTTTCCTGGTGCCTTGCTGCTCTGCAAGAAGGACCGCCCTGTTTTCTTCAGGGGAGAGCACAGAGGCTCCAGTGCATGAAGGGATGGCTGAAAGGAAGGCTGGACTTGAGCTTGGGCAGATCCAAACCCTGCTCTCATGCAGGCTGCCTGGTTGAACCTGAGCATCCCTTTGCTTCTCTTCCCATCTGTCAGATGGGATTATTGCTCTGCTCAGGCACTACAGGGATGGGGACCAGGCAAGAGCCTGTAGCAAGATGAAGGCTTTCTGATCTTGAAGCTCCTGACGTCTGTGCTGGTAACAAAAAGGCCACTGGTGTACGTGGCTTTATGATGCAGAAACTGCATCGAGACCTGAAGCAAACTAAGACCACTGGCTTCTTTGTCTTAATGAAAGCAACTGAACAAAGAGTAAAGTCTTTTTATTTCGAACAGATTTGATCTGTGAATAGGAATCCTGGTTCTCTGGGGGACTGGGGTTATAATTTCTCATTAATGTTCATGCTGCTGCCCAATAATACCTTCCCTTGTCTTTTGCTTGTCCTCTCTCTTCCCCTTCCCCCTCAGTTTCCTATTTCTATTTCACTGTTCCTACTTTTATTTTCTTCCATCCATCAGTTCTCAGAATTTTTTCAAAGCTAGGCTAACTGCTAAATCACAGCCTTCTTTCACAAACTGTGGCTCCTGAGCTGTGCTTATATTTTAACCCAAATGTACTTTTCCCGTCCCACCTCTCTGTGGTTGAAACAAGCAGAATCCCGAACACACTGAAGAGCAAATTTCTACTGTGTAATGAAGGGAGATTAGGAAAAATCCATAGCCCTGAAATTTCCAGGGGTACTGGGAGGTGGTACCACACCTTTCCCCCAGGGCTGTAGGTACCAAACTGCTGTTTTCTAATCCAGTGACTGGGTTTACACTGATGTGACAGTGTCTGTATTCACACTGTAATCAACATCCACCTCCTGGCTGTATTTTAAATTGGATTAGGGTGTGAGTTTCCTTCTCATTTTACAATCAACATGAGAAAATGTTTTGTTTATCAAAGCAATCTGAGTGATGCATGATGGAAAGCATTAGATCTATCTGGAACAATTATAACCCCAGAGTAGGTGCGTTACAATAACGGGAAATCTATTCTGCTAAAAGCTTCCTTCAGGATAATTATCTAGAGACTTGCTAACCCTGCAATTGTCCCCGCAGCCCCAGCACCTTTTTCAAAAACAAAATAAAGACCAGAGCTGCTTGCTTCTGAGTATGAACAGCCTGGCTTGCTGATGCTGATGCTGAGATGGATTTTTCTCCCCATATGGATGCAACGCTTCCCTCCCCAGATGATGAAAAAAGGTAGACTGAGTGCTTTGAACGGAGATTTCCCTACTAGTGAAAATCCTCCTTGTTTAAAAACCTTGAGAGAAAGAATCTCTGTCTCTGATAGCCCTCTTGATTTCTTTTTAACTAAATGAGAGGGTTTTATGCATAAATCAAATGTATGCTTCCATTTCCAAAGAATGAGGGCTTGATGTGTATGTATAAATAAATGGTATCCATTTGTACAAAGTAGGATATTTACTGTGACATTTTTATAAAATTGTTTTTAAAGCATTGCTTGCTTTCTTCTAAAGGCTATTTACTTATTTGATATATGGACAAGAAATATCTCTGGTATCTTGTGTGACTTTTTCCTGAGCTCAACAAATGATTCCCCTATAATGACTTCAATAATGTTTATAACATTTTTTATTCATCAGACTAATCTTGATATTTATAAAATAATTAATGTCAACACACTTTATCCTCAAGCTTCTTCACAAACTTTTGCTGTGGCTGTTGTCATATGCATGGTAAACCAGACCCATTCAGCCAGGGAGGGGACAGGGCTTGGTAGGAGCAGGGGAGGGACTGATCCCTGGCTTTGTCTCCAGCTGGTTGGAGACTCTGCCGTGGCCTCAGCCCCTCTAGGTTACCATGGAGGTCACTTCTGGTCTGTCTTGGCTACAAATGGACTGTAAAATCATTATCACAGAAACCTCCCTTAGTTTATTTACTTATAGCAGCATTAAGCCTCTCTCAACAGAGCTTTGGCACTCACAATTACAAATGCAAAAAAGAATGATGAGCCAAAATGCAAGAAAAATGGACAAATAGCAGCAGGACAGTCAGACTTACAAAAGACATGATGCCTTGCAAGGCTGTCCTGCTGATCTCCAATGATTAATCCCAGAAGGGACCTCAGTTAAAGGGGATATCCTTGGAAAGGCAGTGCATGGTGAATAGCAGTTGGAGGATGTGGTATCAAAGGGGAAATGTTTTATCAAGCGGATATTTGAGTGTGTTAGCAATTGAAGGGAAAACAAAGGCAGGGCAGGTGAGTAATATCTGTGCAAAAGCAAAAATCTGCAGAGAATGAAAGAGAGGAAGGAAGCCAGGAGAGAGTTCTGTGCCGGTGGGGAAGGAGAAACTGGATGTGGTGTGAGAGCTCAGCACCCTGCAGCCCTTGCTTTAAATCCTGGCTTGAACACGAAGTGCCTGCATGGCAGTGAGCTGGGTGTTTGGGGCAGTGGATTGCACCAACCATGGCAACCCAGCATGGCTCCATGTGGAGCTCTGGGCATCACTCCTTCCATGTCTGCCTGCACCTCCCAGTGTACTGCTCCTCCGCTAAAACCTATTCCAGCCTGGCCTCAAGCCTACTAATGCAAGTCAATGATATTAAAACAGTTCTGTAGCTGGCCTGGCTCTCTGACAGGAACAAAGCCTCCGACCACATCAGTAACACCCAAGGCTCACGAAAGCAGGTATATGGCATTGCTGTGGGAATGATTTTGCAGAGATACTCCTCTGGAAAAGAGGTTTCCAATGTGCAGAGGGAGGGCTTTCCCCAGCTACCATACTTTTAGATTTCACACCAAAATAGTTTTCTGGTGGTGTAGTTTTGAGATTATATTATGTGATATCATATTTGTTGTATTATTATTGGATTGTTGTATTGGGGTTTATAATACTTTTTTATTCAGTAATATCAAGCATCTTACTGATTTAAAATCCCACTTCAAATTTTCACAAAGAGCAAGGGCTGATGGCAATAATTATGCTTCAGCTTTTAGGAAATCCTAACCCTTAGCTTTCAAGGCACAGTTGCTGCAACGACATTCCCAGGAGCTTTGGGCCACGATGAGAAGGGTTTTTTTTTTTGAGGACTGATAGAACATGAAAAACCAACTGTCTCTTAAAGACAGCAGAGACCCTGGGAAGGTAGGTATGATTCTCCCTCTGATAAAGGCTGTATGCTGCTGCTAAAGAAATGATGATTATTCTGCGCAAAGTAACGACCTACTGAAAGGAGCCAGGATCTATCTGCCACAGAAGTCAAAAGAAAAGCTCACATTAAAGCAGGTCATTGTGGCCCAGCCACACAGTACCAGGAAAGTAATTTTTATTTCTCATTACTGCTGTGAACTGGATAAAGAAGCCCTAAAATGCCTATCAGAAATATAAAAGAATGTTGTTTATCTACTGGGAATGCATTAGAGAAAGGAAGATGTCAGAACTTGGAGGGAATAATGTCTTTTATATAGCAGTCTAATGCAGAGGCCTGAAGGCACCAGTTGCACTTGAAGAACTGGAAAAAGATATACAAATAATCAAGCCACAAGTTAATATCCATTTGAATTTTAAATACATTTGGTGCAGATGTGCTGCCACACCTTTTGTGCTCTTTTCCTTGAAAATATGGGGGAAATTACAGTTTCCAAGTTCAAATAAACTCAGAAGAGAATTTTCAAAGTTTGTATAACCAACTGTTCGAACAAACAAGCACTGCACTCATGTTTATGAATGTCTGTACTGGAAGTGACTGAAGATGTATTCAACCAGCAAATAAAAATGACATAATTTGATTTATTTGACCAGCCACAAGAAAACAATGTGCATATTAATGAGTGTGAATAATTACTTAAAATTAACATTCAATCTACAGAGCAGTAGGATCATTAGCTGTAGCAAATAAACTTAACTAAGGAATAAATGGGAAAGAAATTTGTGATCCTCTGGCAGTTATTAAATAAATGGGAGCAAAGACTACATTAATTGTATAAATTATTCATTTTTAATTGTTTAACTGTGGTACCTACTGATAATATGTTTATGTCTCAGGGAGAGAAGAACAATGACAAAGAAAATTTACTTATTCTCCTTAACAATGGTAAAGTAAACAAAACTGGAGAAAGAACTGAAAAATCTGGGGGTGTTTTTAAGTGCATTGGGGACATCTTGTTCATTGTTTTTTTCTTCTGTCTGTCCTTGTACACAGCACTAGTGACCCTTTTTAACAGACTTTCTTTTTGAAAACAACTGATTAAAATGTTAGTTGGAAGAATTACACAAAACAAAGCGGGCTTTGATCCATGTAAAGATTAGATGACAAATGGCAAATACACTTTCTAGAGAAGGTGCATGTATATGTGGCCGCAAGTGAAGCTGGCAGGTGAGCTGTTTTGATTCTCATCAATGTGATTGTGAGCTTTGGGGATCCACAAGTTTGTGGCAAAAATAAATTAAAATTCTTCTACTTCTCAGCATGTAGCCTGCAGCTTTTGAGAGATGCCAACACACAATGGTGGTCCTGAGCTCCTGAGACCTTTCCTGAAGCAGTTGCTGAATGCAGAGGGCAGCAGGGATGGTTATGTTGGAAGCGCCAGCACATCATCCTCCTGGCTTTTTCCTACCAGGACAGGCAAAGCTTCGTGACCTCCATGCCAGGCATTATTCTAAAGACAGAGCTGTAGATCTCCTCCTGGGGTTGTCTCTGGTATTTGCTTTGTGATCTGGTTCAGTGAAATTTTCAGACAAGACAAACTTTTATCAAAAATCTTGATTCTGCTGCTTTAGCCTGAGACAGCATTACCTTGACTTACCTTGACTCATGGCAGTGCTGCCTGGTCTCCTACCTTGTTCCCTGTCTCACATCACCTCTAGAGCGTGTTGCCTTCTTGTTTCCTTTCTCACATCTCCTCGAGAGCTTGTTGCCTCAAGCTTCTTGGCTCAGCAAACTGGGACACCTGAAAACTACTTGGCATCAGCAACAGAAGCCAAAGATCTTTCAGACTGCCAGAAATTTTAGAAAACCCTAGACAGACAAACCACCCCCATTTTATTTCTAGTTCATGCTCCAAAGCATATGAACAGCAGACTTTTTTGGGAAAAAAAGCTTTTCATATTTTTTTACAGGCAATAACATTATGAGTTTATTGAATAAGTTAAATCAATTTAGCTTGAATGTGCTCAAGGAATTCAGGATGAATTAAATAGCACGAAAAATTTCAGCACCAGGAGTAGGTGCTGAATAGGTAGTGGGTGCTGATAGGCTTACAAACAATCAAAAACAATTTTAGAGAGGGAAGCATTAGACAACCTTAACCAGAAAGTGCCATTCCCAATCTATAATGCGTGAAAAGTCATACATTCCATTAAATGCCATGTATGATATTATATGTACCTCCTATGGTACAGAGCTGTTTCCTTGAATGATGATGATGGTGATGGTGATGATGATGACCATGACTTTCTTTCTGTGCAGTTATATTTTCATATATTCACTGGGGCATTTTATTAACGAAGCACAATTCCTCTGTGCAAGGAATTGTGTTGGACCTTGGCAGACCCAGCAGTAGTTCATACTACCTATGTAAGATGTCTGCAAAGGAACATATGTCCCAGTGAACTGCTGGGCACTAATATTTTTTACTGTGTGTAGCTGTTGTCGATTGAGAAATGAGAAACTGACTTTCCATTTCACATAGTTTCCCTCTGAAATGAACTAACCATCACTTTATCTAAGTTATTTGTCTGCTGAAATAATCCGAGGGCCATTCAGCCTCCACACAGTGAATGTGCCATTCAGCAAAGCAATCAGTTTGAATCTCCCCTGCAGTCTCTGTTCCCTTCCAATAAGCCTGCTGGCCTCACCAATATCCTGGGGACAACATGTAAGGAATCATGGCGGGATCAGGAGGTGCCGCTGGTGGCATGAAGGGATGCTGTACGCCTCGCCATCTTGTGTAGCTCCAAAAAAAGCCGTCTGACAGCACAAAGATATTCAAGAATATTCCAGGAGGCGATTAGCATCCATGTACCAAATGCTCCGCAGTGGCTAAGCTTTAGGAACATTCCTTGGGATTTTCAGCTTAGTTTGCATCCCAGCTCTAAACCCAAGGAGTTTTTCTACATTTGCTACGTAATGCTGGGAAGGAGGGGACAGCAAAGGTGAGTGATCTCCCTGTTTGTCTCTACAAACCTGCATCAAAGGCCTCTGCTTTGAATGTGTTACAGAATCAAATGTGCAGAATTCGAAGTCAAGAAAGTTTAAGCACCTAAGTAGGGGATAGGCATAAATATTGTACCAGGATCTGTCCCTGCTCTCTTGCATGAATGTGAATTCCCCTAATGTAAAAAGCTGACAGAGGGCTTGATGTTCCAGCAGGGGATAGATTGTGCAGATCTCTGCAGCAGTGACATTTGCGTCCAGCTGACTCTACCTGTGTAGAACAGCAGGAATATTTGACAGCACAAAGGAAGAGTAAAATGAAATCAAGCAAGGAAAATAATAGAATTTAAACCATACATTAAAGGCTTATGCTATGTCCTGTTATGGAATTAAATGGAGATGTTCTGCACCTACTTTTCTCAAAGTATTTCTCTGAGATGGAAGATATGATTTCGTGTTTTGCTAAATGTGGAGTGAGAGACAACTGATTTTCACGACTAATTTGTGGTACAGATGCAGTGTCCTAGAGAATATGCTCCCTCTCTCCTCATATTTTATACACAGCTTTACTAAGAGGAAGAGATAGCAGGCTCAGTCTGTAGGAGCTCATTTGAGAGGGCTTGGTGCCGTCTCTGAGCTTGAATGCACAGGCAGGGATCAGGAAAGAAAAAGATGTTGAAAAAGATGTTGAGCCTTTTAAGGCAGAAGGATCCTACACAGCCTGCTGTTGCCAGCATGTTCTCCTTGTCCACTAAATTGGACATTTGTAAAGTAATTTTTCACCTAGTCTGTGTTTCTCCTAAGGATGATAAGTCTTTTTAGTGTGAAGTAGATGTTTTTTGAAGTCCAGCTCTGAAATCCTAGTGAAAAGTTCTTTTTGCTGGAAACATTATTTGCGGTTGGAAAACTCAGCATATGTGCCAGGTAAATACATTCTGATTTGCAGATCCTGTGTTTTTTTATAATGACCATTGGCAATGTGTGATAATTATTTTCTGAGAAATGCTGATTTTCTAGTAAGTGCCTTTCACTTGAGTTTTAGTCTATTAATACATAAGCTTTGGGATCTGTGAATGTATCATCTCTATGGCAGAAGTACAACAGCATGCATTTTGAAGTTAGTACCCAAAAGAGCAGTGGATAAGCTGTAGGCACAAAAATAGAGCTAGAGCTCACCCCAGCCTGTACATTAGCAGGTTCTACAGAAAGTTTCTGCTGTCTTTGGTGACAACTGGATCTAGCTGCCGACTTTGGTTAAAACAAAACTTTAACACTCCACGTTATCCTGTTGGGCAAAATCTCACTTTCTTTTTTTTTTTTTTTATACATTCTGTATAACTTAAAATAGCTTCAGCATATGCTCACTTCTTTCTCATTAAGCATTTCCAGGAAAGTCTTAGCAGTTTTACACGTGGAATAAGAAGTTTAGCTTCAGTTTCCTGGACAACATACTGTAATCGAACCTATAACAGCACCACTAAATCTCATTCAAGCCTGCAGTTGTCTTTAATCCCTGACCTAGACCTTTTTCTTCCATGTCCACTTGAGACAGCAAGTATTTTGCCGGAATAGGACCAGGTATGAGTGACAACAGAAAGTCTTGGGATGCAAGCCCCCTGCTTGGGAGCTTTATAAATCCATGATGTAAAGATTGTCAGTGCCGGGCACAATCAGTGTCTTTGTGAATTGGATCCTTTCAGTACACAACACAACCCTTTAAAGGCAGATTATCATGCAGTAGGCACTTTGTTCACTTTCATAACAAAGCCATAGACCTTTATGAAGGCATGGTAATGTTAAACCATGTGTGCAGCCCAAGGAGGAAACTTCAATGTCTCAAGCTCTTTTCAGCTTTACCATGTTTTTATCAATATAGCTGATAGCTCAGGCACATCAGTAATAGTTCCCATATATAAAGGACCCATTTCATACATGCCAGTGTGGGAGCCATGGGGAAGTGCTGGTTTCCCCTTGGAGTCCCTTATGTGACTCAGGCTGTCTCTGCTAAGTACACATACAGACATATGTGTTATTTGGTAGTGGTATTCTATTCAAGTTGTTTACCACACATACTATTTATAACTTTTGTTATCAGAGCTTGAACATCTGTACCAGAGATGTCTGTACAAAGTGACAGAAATCCATACAGCATGCAATAAATAACCAGAACTTACATGACGAGGAATGTTCCTGCTGTTAAGCTGGTTTGTTAGGATTTCACTTAGTGACAGATAAAGATGATGGAATATGAATTCTCCCTGACAAAATATTGGGTTTCTTCCCAGCGGCTCAGAAATGCCTGAGCCTCAAGACTCTCTCTGCTGTCTCCTTTGCCTGTCTGTGTGATATGTGACGAGCACTCCCTTCCTATGCAAACAAACTACTCCTTTCAGGCCAGTGTTTCATGTGGGCAGGCAACACATTTTTTTTTGCTGAACCTCTCCTGACCATCATTTGGGAGCCAATGGACACAAACCAGCCAAACAGCCACTCTGGCTTGCTGGTATGTTTTTTTTCCTTCGCTGCATTTGTCTTAGCACAAAGTAGAAGCGGGGAAGGCAGCCCCTCATGAAGTCCTTCTTGTTTCCCTTCCTGAGTAAATTCCCTCTAAACTGTGATCAGGAAAAAAACAGTATCTTTATACCAAGGATAAATAAAAACCTAGCAGGGGGTTAGCAATTTCTCTCCCATTCTACTGTAACAGCACCACACTCTTCACACCCAGTTTCACAGGAAAATTACAAGCTATCTGTTTAGCGAGGTGTGCTTGGGGGTAAATCCCACTCGTCTTCTTTACGTGAATGAGTGACTCTTATTGCAAGAGAAGTTTGGCCAGGGGCAGAGCTGGCACACAGTCTGTGACCCACCTCCCCCAGCTCAGGGCACAGCATCTCGCATCCCTCTCCGCTCCGCCGCTCCATCCAGCCCCGCTTGTGACGTCCCAGGCAAAGGGCAAAAGATGACAGGATAAGACCTTGTGCATACAAGTTGCAATCATTGCAGTCTGATTGTCTCATCAGTTTCACATCAAGGCTATGATGAGGAGAAAGCCCACGGTAACTAATTGATGGGAGAGTAACCAGTCAGCTCCAGGGCTGTTTGTTTTGTGGCGTAAAATCACTGAATAAGCAGTAACAAATGTTTCTGCACTCTCTGTGCAGACCTGCCAAGTCAATTCAGAGATATCAACAAGAACATTTAAAATGTTTTGGCAAGAGAAAAATTTCTATAAGCTATTGAGGTGCTTTGTGGGTGTATTCTCAGGCAACAAGCCTTGGCTCAAAGCTCTGCATTCAAGCATTGCTGATTTCACTCATATTCAAAAACTAATCAGAATCAGCATTCAAGTGCTGTAAGCACTATGTTTCCTACCATTCATCTAACCACCATGAATAACTTGGAAATAATTAAGCTCTTGACCAAAATTATGTGCTGCATAATTTCAGTCTATAGACTTGATTTGTTGAATCCAAAATATTCCATGTATCATTATAACAGCTGGACACATTTATTTTTAAATTAATGATCAATAATTTATGTAATATGACAGATCATGCAGAGTGGTATTGCTTATTTAGCATCATGTATATCCTTGATAAACACTGTAATGGAGTAGCTCCCAAACACACTTCATCTCAGGAGACTTCTGATCCTATATGGAAAGCAATGCAAATAATTATATTTTACTGTGGAAAATTCTGTTTTATCCTGCAGCAATTGAGTTAATCCTGTGTCCAGAGGGTTGAGTGGACTAGATCCAGTGTCAGTACAACATTGATCATGCTGATAACATAATTATCTAAGTACATACCTACATTTATCAGAAGGGTCCTGACTCTAATGCACCTTGGCCTTTATGTTTGTTCCTCTCCCTTGCTCCTCCTGAGTCACTTGTTTCCCCCAAGAAGTGACTCACCAGACCTGGTCAAGGGTGCTGGGGCTGACTTAGCCTGTGGAACCACTTCACTAGAAGAATTTCTTTGGCAGAATTGCTTTAAGAAGTTATCAAGGGAATGAAATGTGCTCATTTGGCTCACATTTTCACAAATACGTAAAAGACCATGTGGAGCTGTGCGCCTGGCAGGCAATAAAAATCCCATCTCCTTCCTTCCATATTTGCTGAGACAGTCATGAGACTTCAACTCCTTCTTCTCCACACAGCTGCCATGCACAGCAGAGAGGAGTTGCATCCCACGAGTGCTGTGACAGATGTGCTGTATTACTACAGCTGGATGTTCCTGCTAGGATTGAAGCAGAGGAAACTGTCTTTGGTTCTCTTGAAAAGAGGAGAGAACATAAAAAGCTCTCACATCTTTTCTTAATCTTAACCTGCTCTCTTAATTAGTCTGCTAGGGTGATGCAACTACAGTACAAGGGGAATTGATCCCTTTCATGAAGCATGGTCAGTAAAGCTAACTCAAAAAATAAATATGCTATTATGTATTTCCATGCCTACCTCAGGAGACCGTACATTCATGATATTCCAATAGGCTCCAGACAGAGATAAAAATACACCAAAAATTTGTTAGGATTGAAAAATGCATTATTTCCTGTGCTCTTGCAGGAGATGCTGTATTTCTTACTATTCTCCTGCTATGCTGAGCTGAGCTTCCAGCCCAGGAAAGCCAATGCTGTGCGTCATTGCTGTTCTCATCTGCAGCAGAACTGGGGAGCCAGCACACAACAACTTCCCCAGTACATCAGACCCCAGTGATGTGCAGCTGCACTCACCCCTGTCTGGTGTGTACAGGCACCAGCAGCCTGGGTTCTGCTCCCTCTAACACATCCTCTTCTCCATTATGGGCTTCTCCCACCTCTGTCTCATGCAATTCCAAGCTCTGTGGAGTAACGCTCACTCTCAGAGCCAGCACAGGGACAAGGCCCAAGCTCTCCATGTTAAGTAGGGTCTTTAGGCATAACCACGGTATAAGGTTATAGGTCAGCTGTTCGATCTGATCTTTACAGAGGAGATTAAATACTTGGAAATTCAGATGGAACACCCCATGAGTACCCTAATTCTCACCAGCATGGGGTACTTGTGTGGTGCTCTTTAGGCAGCTGGATGAGTGCTGCACAGCTGGCTGAAAGCTGCTTTGGTTTACCCAGCAAAAGCAAATACTATCTCAGACAGCAGCTGTGTTTCAAGCCTGATGAACTGCATCTTGATTGCTCTCTTTGAGTCTGCATTGGCTCTTCTACCACCTGCCTCACGGACCGGTTCAGGATCCACCAAGCTTGTTCTGGTGTTGAGAATCAGAGCACGGTAGAAAGCACCATCTCAAAAATCACTCAAGTGAACATTGTCTCGTTAGGACAAAGAGCACTTGTGTCCCTCTCAGTGTGAGGTGATCGGAAATTTCCCAGCAGAATTTTCCCAAGGCTGACCATAAGGTTCTGTGCCCATGTGCTTTTATGATTACTACTTTAATGATTTCTTTCTCGATGAAAAAAGTAGGGACCAGAATCTCTTACTGACAGCAACTGGTAGGGACAACACTGTCTCAGTCTTTGAGGTGTTTATTTAGCTGTCACAAACACTGGCTGGGGGGATAAGGAAGCTGAAGTGGGATATTTGCTCCTCAAAACCACTATAGTTCAGAATTCATGTGCTTTCCTTTATAGCTTTTGAGTGTTTTCTTGCAACTTGCTATGTGTAATTTATAGGGTATTTCTGGGCAAAGGATATGATTCCCACACACAAAGAAAAGGCATATTTCCCATAAACAAAGGATAGGAATGTTTTTGACTAACCAGCATATACATGTTTTTTCTTATTTTATCCCATTTTTTCCTCCTCCCTGGATTCCCTTGTTAAATTCACATGGCCATGATGATTAATCCTAGCCTTTTCTCAGAAGTGTGTCAACAGCACGGTGGTCAGCCAGTCAGCAAAGCTCACCAGTGAAACACAGTACCTAGCCCATGTGAAATAGCTGCTACAACATACTTCAAGACTTGCAGAAGAAGAATACCATAAAAACGACAAATAATGTTAATGACGATTAAATGGTATGATTTTCCAGCTGGACTAGGGCACTTTGCATTAAGCTAATGAGAGGTGAAAGCCAAATTAGACGTTCTTGATGGAGCTTTCATTGTGTGTGGGCACACAATGACTGCAGACGCAATTATTTTTCAACCCGTGGGAGTTTCAATCCATAGAGTTGCACACCATGTCAAGCTGATCCAGTAAGTCTGGCCCCCAAACCTGACCCAGCTGATTCTTGCTTTTCTTGGGAAATGACTGTAGAGCAGGGAGGAAGAATGTAAAATTATATGTGCTGCTCTTGCTTGCCTCCAGCCTGAGATGGTAGGTTTGCTTACAAACACTTTCGCATTTAACCTACATTAGGGCTGAAAATCAAGATCCTTCCCATCACTGCCAATATATAGGCATAACCAAAAAGAGAGGAAAACCAGAAATGTTTTAAGCAACAAAAAAAGTAAAGATGGAACAATTACAAAGAAATTGTCGTCAATAAAAAGATAGACTTAGGAAATTGTTCATCAGCTGCAACAGCCAAAATAGACACATGGACAAATTGACTGTATCGCAAAAGTGTTCACCTTCTCAAAAAGGTACACTTGTCTTGGTTTGAAGACAGGTGTCTGCTAAGGAAGGTGGGAACCTCCCTTA
>VZTX01010060.1:294921-339493 GCA_013400915.1 Pardalotus punctatus
CCCCGCCGCGCCGGGGCCGGGCCGGGCCAGCCCCGCCGGCCGGGTGGAAGGGGAGGGATTTCACCTGCCCAGCCCGGCCTGCTCCTCCAGGTGCGAGGTGGAGCCGGAAGCGGCGGCGGCGCCGGAGGGACCCGCGCCCGCTCGGCGCCGGGCCCATGCGGGGAGATGGCGGCGGGCCGGGCGCTGGCCGCGCTCCTGGCCGCGCTCCTGGCCGCCTCGGCGCAGCTCCTCCCGCGGGAAGGTAGGGACAGGGACAGGGACACGGACAGGGATGGGCCGGCTCCCCCTACCCCCAGCCCACCTACCCGTACCCTGCCCCCGGCTGGGTTCCCCCACCCTGGGCTCGGTTTCCCGTCACCCCCACCGTGGGCTCAGCTGCCCATCCCCTGCCCACCACCCCCGAGGGGCTGCCCGGGCCGGGGGGACCCGCCCGGTGTGCGGCTGAGCCCGGACTCGCTTCAGTTGGCGGCCCCGTAGGCGAGAGCCTGGTGACTCTGCATTTATCGCCGCGTGCTGCTGCTGATTTAATAACTATTAGTTATTTAAAAGGAGTGGTGGTGGTGGGGATGGGATAGAATCGCATCCGTAATGTTTGTGCGGTGTGACATTTCAGTTTCAGCACTTCTCGTCTGAACGCTCCCTTTTCTTTCTCTTTGAAAATGCTAACAAGATAAATTATTTGGTCTTTACATCCTCGCTTGCTGAAGTATTGATTATGCAAGTAACTTCACAAAGTCCTTTTCCCTAGACGCCAGAGGGGCAGCTACTACACAGAATTCTCTGTAAAGAGCAGAAGCTCCTAGTACTCTGTTCTGTGTTGGACTGTGCAGTCGCCTGAGCTGCTCAGCAAAGAGAATGATATTATTTATGTAGAGCAATGGGTGAACTGTAGATGCAGGAAAACGGAATGGCTTATATGCCCTTCTGAGTCAGATGGTTTAATGGGGCTGCTGCTCACTACCAGCTCTGCATCTCTTGAAATTCCTGGATGCTTGTGGCGATCTCATGTATCTAACCCTGTGTGTGACCCCAAAAGAATTCCAGTTATGAACACAGTGTGTGGTGTTTTCCAAAGCTGCTTGATTGCAAAAAACGCCCATTCTCAAGTCTAAACAATCTGTTTTACTGCTGTCAGTAGTCCTGTTAAAGGCTCTTGAAATATGAGTCCTTATGTACAAAATAACTGGTGAGTTATTTGCAGTGACTATGATTAACCTTGAGAGTCTGATGTGAAATTTGTGCCTTTTTAATATTTCTATTACTTTCACCTGGTTCTGCTGAAGTGGGGCTCACACTATTATTATCATAAACAATACACTCTAAATGTTTCCTGTGAAATTGGGCAACCCTGAGGCTGAAGTTTCAGGCTGTGTAGTCTTTTAAATAAAATATTTGCATTTAATGTAATGCCTCTGAGTTGAGTGAGTAACAGCAATTTGCTTCCCTAAGTCTCTTCAAAAGAAAAAGCAAGAATATAATGCTGTGGTTAACTGTGTTTTGTTTTCAGAGTAGACAAATGTTTAAAACCTTAGATGGGTTGGCACTAGAAGTAGAGGACGTAGGCTTTCCAAGTGTCTTAGCTTAATCTAGAGGAACCTGGTAGAGAGAGCTCCTCAGCCTTGCCCTTTGGTAAATCCAGACGTTTCTCTTTAAAGCAAAGTTAGTAACAATGACATGGCTCAAAACACAACTAATAGACCCAGTGGTTTGCTGCCGCTGATGGTGGCCCCTCTTCCTACGTCCTTCAGTCCTTTCCAGCTGCACGCTTCTGCCCGCTGGTCTGTCTCCTGCACAAACACCACCACTTCTTTGTGCCAGGTCCTCTTGTCATCCTCTCAAACTCTCTAATGTGGTGCCTTCCTCCTCTTTGTGGAACACCCTGTCCCCCAAAAAAGAGGTGGCTCAGTCTCAGCTACATTGGCAGCATGGGTTGGCAGGCTGCAGGTTGCAATGTTGTGAGCAGGGTGGGAGAGGGGAATGGTGCCTTCCCAGGTTTGTTGGCATGAGATCTGGTGTGTCCTTCTTTCCAGTGGGAGCTGCTCTTGTTATTGCACAACCAAAACTGTAGTTGGAACATTTCCCTGAGCAAAGGTTTGTCCTGAAAGCCCAGGACAGCTCAGGTTAAGTTTTTCCTCTGCACTCCAATGTAGTTTGTAATTTCCAAGGAGTTCCTGGTGCTGACGTTTGTACTGGCTCTGCTGTTGCTGTGTTTTGGCTGCCTCCCTTTCCTTGGTTGCAGCTTCCTCCCTTCAGCAAGGCTGGGTTTAGGCTGGGTGTGCCCATGGGGTGTGTATGAGGCACATGTGCCTCTTCTTGGAGAGTGGTGATGTTTTGGTGGGACGGCTACAAATTTTGGTGTGCCGGCTGTTGTCTTTGTGCCTGGGGTCTGTAAAGCTGTCTCATGTCACCCTTGATGAAGTTCTTTATCCTCTCACCATCTCCCTTCACCCTTTCCCAGCAGGTACAATATTACAGCAGTGTTCCTCTAGGAAGGTGTAGGTCAAGCATGGCTGGTCATATTGTCCTCAGAGGAGCTTGTGGATTTTCTTGAGATGCACTTTATGTGTAAATTATCAAGTGAAAGATTGGTTAACTTACAGCTGGAAAACTACAGAAAAATGTATTTGGTGTGATAGCTGTGCACAGACGTGGGAGTGTGAACGGAGTATTGCGTATCTGACCTTTCAAAATGTGTTTTCCGACTAAAAATGTATTTCTTTGAGGCACTAATAATGAAGTTAATCAGATTTGTATGCTATCTATGAAACATAAACAAACATTTCAGGTTTAAAGTATCCTTATAAATGTGATAAAATCTGCATATGTGTTCTGGGCTTTGTCTTTAAAATGTCATTGTTATAGTAAGTGAATTTAGAGATAGTGCCATGTTGATTTTTGCTCTACCCTCCAGTTACCTTTTTCTTGGCAACTGACTGATTTGAGTCACACATCAGTCTTAACATCTTAAGCTGCTTCATTTAATAAAATTAAAAAACCCCAAGCTGTTAGCAGGGTCTTTCTGCTGCTCTGACAGAATATAAATAACTGCCCTGTTTGTTCTCCTCTGAAAGTCAGTGGAAACTGGACTGTTTCCATTCTGAATCACCATTTGTTCATTCGACTGAGACCTCTCCTTTTAAGACTACAACCGATGTACATGTGTTGTAACTTTTTTTTTTGTTTTTTTGGTTGTCTTTCTTTTTGCTTGCCTCATGCCATTATCAGGCTGGAGTGCTAACTTTTTACTCTCTAGAAACTAATGTGTTTATAGTAAATTACTTATTTATAGTGTGTCTCAGTTCTGGTACTACTACCTTAAATTTTCCACCAGAAAATACCTTTAATTTAGTTTTTTTTTTTTTCACAGTTCTAGTAGAACTTTGTGTGTGTGGGATGTTTGTTTTGTTTTTGAGAGGTGAGCCTTGTCTGTGTGTGTTTTTTTGTTCATAAGTCTAAAGGGATGTAGAGGTAATGTGAAGGCCTGAGTGGGTGTCTGAGGAAGTGGGAACATGAAAATATTTGAGGATTAATACACTGTGCTGATGTCATTGTCCTTAGCAGCACAAATGACCATGAATTTGGGTGCTCTCCCAGTCAAAATCCTCAGTAAGGTTGTGGTCTCTGGAGTTGTGTGAATGAAGTTATTCCAAGAGCCATGCTCTTGGTCATGGGCTTGCTTGTACACAAAACTGGAAATACCAACAAAAACCAGCCATTTGGCTACAAAGTGGCCCAGGAGAGAAGGAGATGTGATGAGCCAGCTCCTGAGCCTTTAGGTGCTTTAGGTGCTGGAGTCTTTTTTTGTGCCTGGGGTTGTCATTTTATGACCTGTGGTGGCTCATCAGCCAAGAAATAATTAGCGGAAAGCAGGCTGAAAAGGATTAATTTTGAATCTGGCTCAAGGCAAAGGACTAGTCAAGGGAGAAACAAGGTGAGAGTATTGGAGGCTACATGTGTCCAGAGTACCACCATGGACCTGTGACATGGAGGAAATTATTTGTTAGCTAGGAGGTTGTCCTCCTCTCATTTTTATTAGAATTCTGTGTGTTGTCTTGCTATACTGCAATGAGAGTTTCTAGACAGAAATCAGGGCTTGCTCTATTAAATAAGGGAAGAACCTTTCCCCTACTTGATATCAGATATCATTTGGGTCAGTTGTACTCAGGCTTGTTATTTGCTTTATGAATTATCTATAAATAATGTTGGAATAGAAAAAAAGTAGGATAAAATATACTGAAAAATAATTTGGCTTCTTGAAATATATAACAGAAGCAGCGCTATTTTCAGAAATAAATGTTGCTGGAGTTTAGTTTATTAATGCAGCCCTTACCACCCAGCTTAATTGATATTTATACAAGCATATGTTAAATGAAAAGCATTGTGATTGACAGCTGCCAAACCCTCAGTCTTAGGCAGAGGCTGAACAACTTTGCACTTAGTGCATTCCAGAAATATTTCAAATTTGAAATAGCATGAGGAACCATGTGTGCTGAGAGCAAAGATGCATTTGGCTTTACCTGTGTTAACTAAAGCTGTGGGTGACAGGGGTATGTTGTGTTTGCAGATTAGTGTAGATGATGGCTAAGCCACTCCTTTCTTTCTTCACCAGTTTCTCCGTATTGATCACATTCTCATTTGCTTTTTGTAATTGCTGCTGGCAAAACATGACCTCCTTCAGGTCCTGGGCAGTGATAGATGAATGCTACAGAGGAGCAGTGAATGCGTGTGGAGTTGTCCCCCTTCGAGTTGTGGCCAGGGTGGGATCACTGGTGGTGCTGGGTTATTCCTGGGGCTGTGGGGGGAGCTGGGTGCTGCTCACCACTGCCACGAGTGGGCTGTGCCGCTGAGCTGAGCTGACCTGTAGTTCTCTTACAGCAGCAGGGTTCTCCGGCTGTCTTCTGGGTGCTCCCTGGAGCTCTCCCTTTGGATGTTTTCTAGTCTTCGTGTCCTCACAAGAGCTCCTAGAAAGATGCAGCTGCAGCAAAGCATGTGTTAGGCTAGAGGATATGAGGCAAACATCCTTGGATGCCACTTTTGATCTAAATGAGCTCTTTTTTGGATTACTCCTGTAAGCTTCTGTTAAAATATTTTTCTAAATCTACACCTTTTAATAATTTCAGTAATTCATAAACCTTTGCGCAACTAGGGGAAAGACTGAAGATGTCACCTTAACAAAGCACTTCCAGCAGTTTCTGGGGCAGCATCCAACTCACTGATGCTGCTCAGCTATCTCTGTCAATCCTGGGCTCTGGAGAGGGCAACACACCCACTGCAGCATGGGTTGGCTTGTTGGAGCAAACCATCAACCAGTTCCTGTAGAGCAGCTGCTGACTTTTGGTTGCTGTCCTAGTAGGATTCAGCCAATAGAGCCGGGTCACCATCCCTTGACTTGAAAACTTCTCAAATCTCTTGCAGGTGTTACCACAGAGTTTCTTCTTGCTTCACATCTGCTTGTGCCACCAGGGTGGGAAGGAAAGGACATGGGCTGGGCTGTGCTTAGTAAATTGTTGGCTGCTGGCTGTTATGTCAGAGCAACATTTTGAGTTTCTGTTTTGGCTGGTGACAGAGGTGAGGGTTTGCTGCCTGCAGCTGAGCCTGCCTAATGTGGATAGTAGTGATGGGACCTCCTGGAAGACCTTCAGGAAGAGGCAGCTGAAGAATTGTGCCATAATGTCTAGTAGATATGCATTTCATGTATGTTAGTAAGATCTAGTCTGCTTCTGAGTGCCCAGGCTGCCAATACTGTGGGAGAAGTGATTATTTTTTGTATCTACCTCCTGTACGGGGGGAAAAGTCTCTACTTTGCCTGTTCTATCAGATGCCTTTTAACAGCCATGCACAATGGTGCCATGGGGCAGCACGCTTTGAGCTGTGCCTTTTGATATTTGGGGAGCAAAGTGAGTGTGGTTACTTGATGTTGGATCAAACTCTTACTTGGGGAGGTATGATAACACTGGCATTTTGGAGTTGGCCCTGGCTTTTCTGGGTCCCTGGCTGTGAGACATTAGCATAAGGAGAGAGCCGGCTTTAAGGAGTGGAAAGGGGTGATCTGAAGTTCCTCAGAAGTGAGAGACTAAGAGCTGATGGCAGGAAGTTTGGCATGGGAGGGATCCCTGATTGTGAAATGTGCTTTTACACCTTTGTTAACCAGAGCCAAGACCAGCTGCTCAGACATGCTCTGAGATGTTGTCCTCTTGTTGGCTTAAATCAAGGTAGGGATAAAAACTATGCAGGTAAACACCCTTTCGATCAAGGGAGGCTCTTGCAGGGACCTGTGTGGTGTCAGTGTTCCTCGAGGCTGTGTGACATTGTCTCGTCAAGTTGTGCAGACCCAGGTGTCGTACATTTTTTATGTTGTATGTGAGCTGGTGGTCAGCTCATAGACAGTGTTTGCTGAGCTCTCCATCTCACCGATACAGAAGCAACAACACTTCATATTTGTAAAATAATAATTAAGAAAAGGCAGCTCAGAGTCAATACTTTTTCCTGCTTGTGGTAAAAAAAGCTTCTTTTAAAAAAAATGTATTACGCGAGTTGTATGAGTGTCTTAATTATCTTCCCAAAAGGTTCTAGAGAAAGGAGTTGAAGTACAGAAATGTGTAGTTGTTGGGGTTTTTTTTGGGGTTTTTTTTTTTAGTTATTTTAAATCTGAAGGTATTTTATTCCTGTTAGGTGTTACAAATTAATGAATTAACAACTTTTGAGTGAGCAGTCATGTTGGCCTGGGGTGCTGACAGATCTCTGGTGAGTTGTGCTGGAATAGCTTGTGACATCACTGTGCCAGAAGTGTCCACCCTTCCTCCCTGATGAAGAGGGAAATGTCTGACATCCCGCCTGCTTTGCATCCCCATCCTGGCTATCAGTTTAAACAATCAGTGAAGATTAGGGGGCTGTACTGTGATGGCTGAAGAATGGGTATTCTCCCCAAGGTGCCCTCTCTTGAGATGTGGTTACCATGGCATAATAGCAATTGTCAGCATCTCTCCATAAGAATTTACAAGCTTTGCAGATTTTATCACTTTAATTTTCTGGGTGATTCTTTGAAAGCAATCCTTTCACAAAATATGGGCCTCATATCCTGGACAAGTGTGATGGTGTAAGAGGGGTCCAAATACAAAGAGATAATCATGTAATGTAGAGAGTAGTTTACATTTTAAATGTAACCAGAAAACCTGGTTGATATATAAAGTCAAACAGGATTTCAGCAATTTGCAGCAAGAAGGATTGGCTGTAATTTGGGATGGTGCTTGTGATCTCCCATTTGCTGCTCACAGCACTGTTTAGTAGGTGAGAGGAGTCCAAACAGTGCGTGGATCCCTGACTAACTTTGCTAAGGGCTTGAAGAATGTGAAGGCAGTTACCTGGATGGACATTTCAGCTGAGATTGGAGGAGTGGATGGTGCCTGGGCAGTTGGGTGCTGCCGTTGAACTGGAAGGTTGGACTCAAATTGCCAAAGAAGTTCTTAATAAGACAGGTGCAAAGCAATTGAGTTGGAAAAGCACGGAGATGTTTTCTCTTTCAAATATTCTTTGATGTGTTTTTGGCAAAAATTGGACAAACTGTGCAGTGAATTGTGTTGGAGGTGATGCACCACCACACTGCGTTACTGTGCTGTACTCTCTGCTTCCCACCCTCTTGCAGTGACTCTTGCAGCAGATTATGTGTGGTGGAATAACCTCAGCAGGCTCTGGGTGTGCCCGGGGTCAGCATCCCTGCAAGGGCTCAAAGAGGCAGTGAACCTCCGGTAGAGCCTGCCGAGCTGTAGAGGCAGATGGCATCCCTGTGCTATCCTTGCACCGAGCTGGTGGCACCATACGCGGCAGTGAACGAGTCTGCTCCCTGGAGAGGTGTGTTGGTTGTGTGGGTTCAGATCCCCCTCAGGCAGAGCAGGGGTTTGGATACAGGAATTTCATAATTGGAACGAGTGTTGCTGCTACTTGTCTTCTGCAGCAGCCTGTCCCCTCCAACTCATGAATGGGGTCTGAGTCAGCCCCATCCAACTGGGTTTCGGTAAAAATGGCTGTAATGGAACAAGCCCATGATTTAACCGGAATGAGCAAACCAACGGTTTTTGTGCATAATTCTCGGATAAATTAACATCTGGGATTTTGTTGTGGGTTTTGTTTTCTTGGTCTGTTTGGGGCTTTTTTGATTGTTTTAATCCATCCAGTCTAGTCATGTGAAACAATCCATAGATCCTTATGGGTAAATTACTGCAATAAAATGCAGCTGTCAAGCCAGAACTAGTTGGACTCTGTTCTAGCTCCTGCTTTGTGTAGCAAGGCACTTCACATAGCCATAAAATTGCGGTTCTGCCGAGTCCTTTGCTTGTGCATACATACACACTCTCTGTGAGTGCCACTGCCCTGACTACTCGCCAGCTGTTTTCTACATTGCACCCCTCTTGTACAGGAAAAATTTCCTTTTGACATTTATAGATACATATTAAAATTACTGTGAGATTGTCAGATGCAAACAGTAAATAAATTTAGGTTCAACTCTCTGGAGTAATTGAACTTGTTTTACATACTGTGCATTTTGTTTGTAACCCCAGTGGGAGAGCTCTGAGCAGTAACATAAAAGTTTGGAAATATACTGTTGAGAAAAAGCCGTGTTTGTGCAGAGAGGGGCATTACTCTAGTGATGGAGGGATGCTGTGATGAGACAACTCTCATGAAGGCACATTCTGAAATGAGGATGAGCAGTAGAAAAATCGAGTTGTGGAAGGGAGTATGCAGTCTGAGGTTAGGGCGGTTGAAAAAATATCCAGGGGAGGCTGCAAAACTGTAATTGCTTACAGGAAAAAAGAATAGGGTGAGATCATCTGTCTGCATCATCCGTGAACCAGCTCAGGACTGGAGGCTTTACCTCTAACATCTTCTAGCTGAACGATTTCATTGTTGTATAGACAGAGATAAAATCCAGCTTGGCAATGCTTCCTCTTGTTGGTTTGGATATCCTGTGTGTCATCCCTGTGCAGCAGCAATAAGGCATGGAAATGGCTTCTTTTCAAGAAATGTGTCCAGTTACTGGTAATCCCAATAAAAAGGCATGCAGTAGGAGTCATAGACAAAGACAGATAAGTGTGAGTCATGAGGAGACTCAGTCATGTTTATAAAAACTCTCCAAGAAAGGTGCTCTTTAAGCAGTCTTGCTATCATGTTGCTCATGTGTGGCTGTAGTTTGGGGGCTTTTAGCCATTTGTTCATTTGTTTTTAGTGACTTTGGGATCACTGGTTATGCTTTCTGCGTAATTCTTTTATTCTACTTTTCCTGTTGGATTTGATAGTCTAATCTAGTTTAGCACATCCCTAGCAGCTGGCTGCTGTTGGCATTACAGCACCACACTCTTATTTCTTGGCCAAAATTGTTATCTGTGGATTTTCATCTGTGCAAGCTGTTTGTTTATGCACTAAAGGTGTTTGTTCTTGCGTGGGCTTCTAGTGGGCCAACTTTGCTGGCCTAGTTTGGTATAGATCTGCATCCTTGTTGCCAAGTGCTGTGATGATATATATTGATCCTTGAAAACATTTCTGTGATTTTGGGCAGCTCCTAGTTAGGAAAGCTTGAAGCATGGGACACATCCATGCTGGAAAACTATATTGAGCTGACAAATATTTTATATTCTTGCAGAGAGATCAAATGAAAAATGGTTTTATGGTCATGAAGTCAGAAAGAGGAGGGGGAAGGAGGGGAAAAAAAAGCCCAGGCAGCAAAATTGGGTCTTTCAAGGGCTGGGGAAGATATTTGTTTTGACCCTTGTAGGAAGGCTTTGAAAATTTCTGTTCCTTGGTTTCAGCTCAGGGTGTATATTTGTTTTGATTTAAAACTAGTCACATGCTTAAGGCTAAGCTTAAACTTAATCCTCATGACTAAAGATTAGAGCCATGTGCCAGCTTCTGTTGGTGGTCCTGGTCTCTGCCCTGCCAGGTTGGCCATATGGCTGTGCTGTTCCAGGGATGGGAAAAGGAGTAGTGATAACTGTTTGACCAGAGAGTTAGGAACAGACTTTTCAGTAATACTTACAAACTAATAAGATGAGTATGACAATTAAACCATGTGCAAGAAAGAAGTCGCTTTTTTCTGTTGTTATTATTTGCTTTATGCTATTAACACTTCATATCTGGATGACTTAAAGATCAAAAAAGTGATGACTGTCATGGTTAAAAGTGTTTTGTGCACTAAGTGTTTTAAGTAAAAACCTCAAGAGAACCCAAAAAGAATCTAGTGGTATGGGAAACAAAACTCTGGGCTAGGTTGGAAGTGGTTGTTTCACTTTCTCTTCTGGAGACTGCTTTCTCCTGAAGAATGAGGAAGAGCAGCACTGATTGCTTGCTTGGCTTTACTCTCTTCTTTTCCCCAACCCATGGACATTGCCCCTGCAATTGTCCCCTGTGTGCCTGGAAGGTCATTGCACCGGCAGTTTGCAGGCTATACCATCGTATTTTTCACTTCCTCAGGAAAACCCATATTGAAAACCTGCAAAAGTATTTCTATGGCAGAAACCCAGATGTGAAGTGTGCCAGCCATTGGAAGAGGCAGGAGAATTCAGTGTAGGCTGTCAGGTCAGAGAACTGTCCCATCACTTAAAAGCTGTAGGAAAGTTACTCAGTGACCAGGTTCTTACTAATGGTATTAGAGTTGGTAAACCTCTGGTTAAAAATACGTGCTGCAATTTGGCAAGCCTCTTGGTGTTTGAGATTTTCATTTAAAACCTTTGATGCTGGCGGCAAATAGGTAGGGCAGTTTCAAGGACTTGCTAAGTCTTTTTACTCCAAGATTGTGTGGAAAAGCTAGAAAGGCTGCAAAAAGGCTTGAGCCAACAAAACTCAGATAAACACATGATGGGGTATGTCTTTCTATTCTGCCCCACTCCCTCCAGCAGTGGGATTTTTGGTGCCTGGTGTTGGCAAACCTGGAGCTGCAATGTTTCCAGTGGCAGGGACAGACCATGCTGACTGCTCAGTCCCCAGGGCTTTTGAAAAGTGCTGCAGTGAAAGTCAGGCCCTGCACAACCATGAGATTCCTGTAAAAATTAGGAGGTTTTTAATCTCTTCAATAGAACAGATGGTTTTTGTGTGAAATTGAGTCACTAATGCAATAAGCTGCTTTCAGCAGCTGCGATGACTGAAGTTTTGAGCTGGGTGGGTGTGTTTGTTGAGGGTCTCTGGTGTGCTCATATGCCATTAGAGGGCTCTGCTGGTCAAGGGTTCCCTTGGTGTGTTCAGCCCTGCTCCCCACATGTCGGCTTTGACCCTTATCACCCCTGCACCACTGGCAGCTGGCATGGACCAGACTGGGCTGCTGAGCAGCTGGACAAAGCCCGAGGCATCCTGCAGATATGTGTGAGCCAGCTGTTCTTCTCCACCTTCCTGACATGCTGTCTGGTAATGGAATGGCTTCAGGGTCTCCTCAGGGTGCTGCACTGCTGGGTTTCCCATCATAAATCTTTCTTCACTGGGGTTAATGAGCAAGAGGATTCCCAACCTGGCACATGGGCAGAGCTTTGTCATGCAGCCCTGTGTGATGTCCCTCTCAAGGAAGAGATGTTTTTGAACCAAACTTGGGGTACCTTTGTTTCTAGATCTCTTACTACTTTTTATATGCATAATTTCTTTTTCATATACACTGAAAGCACAGGTTCTGTAGACACTGATTTTATCTTCCATACACTGAAACAAGTAAGGGAGAACAGTGAAAACAAGTAGCAGAAAACTTACTGACTGACCTTCCTCAAATTTTCACCTGGGGCTGGGGTATGGTTGACTTAATTGCAAACTTGGCTTATTTCAGCTGGGGCTGGGCTCAATATTTGCTAAGCATCCAACTGGAGTTATTTATAGTCCTCTTTAATGTCCAGTCATTACTCCCTGGTGTCTTACACTGTGTGCATATTTTTAGAAGACAGTCAGGTTTGAGCCTTTTTTTTTTTATAAACTGCTACCCAGAAAATAAAAGATTATTCAACAAGCAGTTTACTCAGTGGCTCCAGTATTTCCTGTGAGAGCTGCTCCTGCATCTGGCAGTACTTGAGGATAGGTTCAAAGCTGTGAAGTATTTCCCAAAAGTTGTGAATCAATGATGGTCTTGTCAGAGATGGAGAGGAGGTGTCCAAGCATACACAGTCTGTTTCAGACCACAGATGCCTTCTGTGCTGGTGAGGTGCACAGGCGTCCTGTACCTTCAGGGAATGAGTTGTGGAGGGTGAGGAGGGTGGGATAGGGCCATGACTGCATGTAAAAATGTCTGTTGGTATGTTAAAGTTGAAGCTCTTTGTTTTTTTTTTTTGTTTGGCTGCTTAATAAACTTCCTGAATTGAGTCGTGACTTGATGGGTGCCTTCAGAAATGAAGCAAACTGTGTGGTATAACAGACTGAAAACAAAAATCAGGAGAACAAAAATTTGAAAGGAATAGCTGAGTTACTTTTAAAATGTGAAATAAATTACACTGGCGAGAGTAAACTGGAGCAGAACTGATTCTGCGCAAATTCCCTGTATACCTCTCCTGGGCACTTGCAGCAAGCATATTTATTTGTTGTCTGTGTTGGAAGAGAGGAGGCATTTTCTATTGGTACAATGCCAGAGGCTCCTGAGAATGGGGATGCTAATATTCCTTCAGGTACTATGGCATCTGTGGGGGTGTGTGGAGGGCCTGATATCACTCATACATGCTAGTAACAAAACACCTCTATTCTATATATTTTTTCTTTCTTAGCTTCCTTTACAATCTCTCTTCGTAAAGTGGACAACACCACAGTTATGATTAAAGTGAAACCCGGTGTTTCACCAAGCTGTTGGATTCTCATTAAAAATGGAATCAGGTCTGAACTCAAGATAAAGCCTGGGGAGAATGTCACTTTTACCTTCACTTGTAGTACTCCAGAGAAGCATTTCATCACGGAAATTCAGAAAAATATTGGTAAGATGCAGATTTTTAGTTTTTCCCCAATGGTAATTTTCCTCCAGTAAAACCACATGTTTTTTTCCCTGCTACTGTATTAAGGTATCTGCCATCATCATAGGTAAGAAGAAATCTTTGCACACTGATAGATAACCTTGAATTGCTGCTACTATGCAAGCTAAAGAAGTCTGTATTGCAGCTGGCAGAATTAATATTGACTTGCTTATGTTGGAAACAGCTAGATGGCAGTTTGTTGCATGAATTCCTTGCTGCCTTTCCTTTTATAAATTTATAAACCCATCAAAGGATCTTTCTTTTTCTGTCAAAAGCCTCTGAACACTTATAATAATATATTATGTATTTGATGAACAGCTTGATTGTGTCTATAAGGACAACAGAAACATTGAAGACCTGCACATGTTTCTTTATATTTAATGAATATTATTGAAGTCAAGAAACTGTAAATTCAGAAGTGCGACTAAAGCTTCTTTTGCTTTGAATGTTATCCCTAGTGTATGTACTCTTTAACGGCATGAACACGTGCCACTTCTCAACTAGATCCCAAACTTCATTGGGTATTCAGTCTTTAGTAACATCTTCATTATTTTTGGGGTGATGTTCAAGGATAATTCTCTTTGTGTTTTGGAGTTTTATTAATATGATTCATGCAGACAGTAACACTCACAATATCTCATTATATATTTGCAAGACACACTTGAGATATTTCTTCTTTTGAGTTGAAGCCTGGACATGGATTAAAGTATACTTATTTTGAGTGTCAGTCAATTGTTTGGATTTTTCAGATAAAAGTTTTCTGGGTTCCCCCCAGAATCCTGCAGTGGCAGTTGTTGTTATTCACCCGGGCACCAAGCGAACAAAAATACAGTTCATGGCAAGCAATAAAAAATTTAAAGATGAATGATTTGGCAGGAACTCTCTGGGGGAGATGGGATAAAATGGATTCTCTAGATCTGTGATTTGCAGCTCTCTTGACACTGCATTTCTCCCTTTTGCCCATTCAGACTCTACCCTATTCACTAAATACCTTCTAAATTCTTCAGCAAACAGGGTGGAATACTAGAGACAATGAATCCCTTCTATTAGTCAGCCTGACTAAAGCAGGTTTATCCTGTCTGTTCTGTGGGCTGGGAGTCCTGTTTGGAGGCAACATCTGACCATGTCACAGGACTGTCTTTTAGTGCACGTACAAGAAAAGTTAAGTGCAGCATAAAAATTGTGATAATAGTGAGGAAGGGGTCGTATCAAACTCCCCATTTAATAGAATGCTTTCCAGAGTGTATCACAGCTCTTCTCTCTCTGTGTTTAGACTGTGTGTCAGGCCCCTGTCCCTTTGGAGATGTTCATCTTTACCCACCAGGGCTGCCTCGCCTTAACAGGACTTACATCTGGGACATGAAGGCAAGTACGAAAGCTGGACTTGAACTAAAATTTTCTACCCCGGGGCTAAGACAGATTGAACCAGGAGAGACGTGCCCAGATTCCATTAGCTACAACATCAACAGCTGCATTGACAAGGCCACGGTCAACATTGGCACGTTCTGCAGGAATGGCTCCGTGTCTCGCGTCAAGTTGCTGGGAGGAGTTGTCATGTCTCTGCACCTCCCGTGGCACTCGCCTCTCACCACCTCAGGCTTCAACATAGCTAACAGGGCTTCCATAAAACGTGAGTACAGGGTAGTGCAACTGCCTCCTGCAGATTGCAGCAGAATTTATTTCAACCTTTCGTTACAGCTAACCTTCTAGTTTTGCTGCTGCTATCCCTAGCTCCTGTCCACTTGATCTTTTCTGAAAATTATTGGTGTATGATTTTTTGTTTGGTTAGATGGTGCTCTTATGGAGTCAAAATAGCCTGGTTTGGTTGATTGTTAATAATGAAAACTGTTCTCTTGCTGGTTTTGGTGTACATTAATAATTTTAAATCTCTTTAAACTTCCTAAAACTTAAACATACCTGCTTTCTTCTTTTCACGTGTCTTCAGCTGGGTGAGACTAGGTAGTATAATAGAATGAGGCAGAGAGGTCCTTACTGGTTGCAGTGTGTAGTTCGGCTTGTTTATTTTTCAATAAAGTTTCTAACATCCGGCTTCTCAAACCAGAAGAGGAGTGTGGGAAAAGGTGAAGCAGTGCCTGGGAGCACATGAGGCTGCTTAAATACATTTATCTGTTTCAATCTGCACAGTAACATAGACTGTTGTGTAGTAATCTTCCTAAAATACCTGGAATATTATACAGCAGTCAGTGGGTTACTTCGTGATCTCATGACAAATTTTGCTCTGTACTTGAATTCTAGTGTTGCTATCAGTTATAAAAGAAACCTGGTCCAGGTTCAAGCTTCTAGAACATGAGTGTTTTGTAATTCCTGGCACTCCTCACAATTGCACATCATCATTGGAGTCCTAGAGGGGGGCCATAATATCTGTGTACCCAGCTTCACACTGCCAAGAGTCATCCAAGGATAAAGTGTCTTACACAGCCTGCACAGTTCACATTTGGGTTTTATTATGCCTGTTTGAGGTCTGTTTGAGGCTGGTGTGCTTTTGTTACATTTAGGAGGTTTTTGTAAAGAGAGCCACATGCTGCTGTAAAAGCTTGCATCTTTTGTTTCCCAAAACCCAATGAAGCAGAAGCAGTTATCAGGCTGTGTGTTTGCTCTTGCAAAGCCAGATGTAGAAGTAGGAATTAGGATATTTCCTTTGCCATTAATAAAGGCTTGTCTCTCCATTTACTTGAAAGGTTAACTTGCTAAACTGAAAATGCAGTATTAATATATTCCTTATCTTTTCTGTAATTGAAGACGAAAGAATCAACTAAAGTATATGTTTTAGTCTGAGCATTTTGTAATAACCTAACCTGTAGTTGGAGTGGGTGATCTCCCTGTCACAATAAAAATAGTCTGCTTCTGGGGTGCTAGATATGCCAGTGTGGCTTCATTAATTGGAACTTATTTTTATATGTTGTGGTTCCCTCCCTGTTTTAGGGCTATGCATTATTGAATCCATTTTGAAAGGGGAATCTTCAATCACCCTGATGTCCCCTAACTACCCGCTCGGCTTTCCAGAAGACGAGCTCATGACGTGGCAGTTTGTGATTCCTTCCAACATGAGAGCAAGCGTGTTCTTCCACAACTACAGCCTCTCCAACTGTGAGAGGAAGGAGGAAAGAGTAGAGTACTACATCCCCGGCTCTCCCAGCAACCCGGAGGTGTTCAAGCTGAGTGACAGCCAGCCTGCCAATATTGCTGGCAGTTTCAACTTGTCCCTGCAGGGCTGTGATCAGGATGCCCAGAACCCAGGCATCCTTCGCCTGCTCTTCCAAGTCATCGTTCAGCACCCGCAGGTTGATGAGAGTAAGTGCCTGCCTGCCCCTTTTGTTGCTTTTGCTTACAGATATCTGGACTGAGCACCACAAGGGAGAGAAATTTTCTCTTTTGTTATTTTCCTTGAACTTTGGTCCCTCTGTGAGGTTTGAGGTTGCTGAGCAACGCTGAGTCCTGTTTTACTGCCTGGGGTACCACCAGCCACCATTACAGGAAGGCAAGCAGTGATGCTGAAATTTGCAATTTGCAATGAAGTATTAAGTGCTGTTGCAGATTTTATACTGTAGCTTATAAATGGAGACTCCTTTCCCTTTCTAATACCTGAATCATGTAATTGAAAAATGCTGGTAATAGTTTTACTTTCAGACCTGAGATTCAACATTTTAAAGATCATTCTTAAAATGTGAGCCCAGTTTTCTGCTCCCTGCATGAGCAGTTGCACTTAACAAGGTGAAACTTATTGTCACAGTAGGTACCAAGATCTGTGGCATAAACTGGTGAAATGAGAGATGTAAAATTGTCTCTATTACTAATGGCATCAGTATGTATCTTTCCTTCCTTTCTTCCTTCCTTTGAGTTTTATTTTGCTTCCTAGAGAAGGCTGAACAACAACAAGTGTGAAGAAGTCCCATTAAACACAAAAGTTGTCAGTAAGATATTCCACTAATAATATCCCCTGCATATTTAGATGCTCTTTACATTTCTTTCTCTACACTGAGAAAATAATATTTTTTTTTGTTTTCTGTCCCAAAATTCAGATTGGTTTAGCACAATGACTTGTAACACCAGAGCATTTCTCTAAAAACAGAAGTAGAAGGCCTGTCTAGGTAATGAGCCATGGAGTTAGTGATTTAGCCTCTGACTGTAGCTCTGACCTCAGTTCAAGGTGGAGGTTAATAATCAAGGTGCACTCACTGCAGAAGAGCAGGTGGAGGAAAGTCCACACTTGACTGCCTGTGTCAGAAGCTACTTAGAGGCTTCTGAGTAATTTTAGAGAGAATAAGGTTTGAATGGCTTGTGCCCTGAAGTCACATATCCAGAAAGGATCTGTAGCATCTCACCGTTACAATTCTTTGTTCTTTGTCCGTCTAGCCTGGGTCCGTTTATGAAGAGCAAATCCTCACAGAATTGTTGTTAAAAAAATTGTGTTTTCTTACGTTTATTGTGTGTTGCATCTTGGAAACTAGACAGAATGAAAGCATTATATTCAGTTAATCAGCTTTATCTCCCTTCTGCTTTGGAAAGCAAAAAGAGTTTTAATATATTTATGGCCAGTAGACAAGACGATAATCACCTAAAAAATTAAAAGCAGGTTGTAATTCCGTGGATGAAATGCAAGTAATAAACCACTTGGATTTAAGAGACAACAGTGGTTTCTCTAGGGATTTTATAGGATTTCATGATTGATTTTTGTAGTTATATAAGTTCTATCAAAGATTCAAATTCAGCCCTCAGGTTGCCATCTGCAACATTGCTCTTATTAAAAATGCATTGGTATCTGCATATTCTCAAAGCTTCCCAAACATTTGGGTATTCTACAGCTGTCTGTGGTGCTTGTCATTAAATAAGGAGAAAATATTGCTCTTTCCAGTCACAATAACTTCTTGATCTAACTCTTCCTGCATTTAGCTGCTGTAGGAAAAAGCATTCTGAAAAACTATAACCTTGCAGTAAGAGTCCTAGGTTATGTGCTTGGTTGTGCCAATAACTTGGATAATTCCATTTGACCACTTGTCTTTTTGTGTGCCTGACTTCCCACACAGAAAAAAGCTATTTTATCCAGCTTTGTGTATGACTTTAAGATCTGTAGCTAAAGCTAAAACCAGAAAATGAAGAGTAGTAATAGAGTATGTGTGTTTGTGTGGGGGTGTGCACATGCACACACTCATACATATATATATATATATATATATATACACACACACATATATGTATTTCCTCTTTGTTTTCTCCCCTCAGGGAATGGTTTGGGTTGGAAGGGACCTCAAAGGATCATCCAGTTCCAAACCCCCCTGCCATGGGCAGGGACACCTTCTACTAGACTAGCTTGCTTTCTTTGACATCAGAGAGATGTGCCTTGTTAACAGCACCAGGGTGTTGTGTGGATCCAATATCTCTCCACATGATAAGCAATCTTTATGAACTACACTGTGAGCTATAATATTGCATTTTTTCCTCTTTCCATATATTTCCTCCTTCCAGATGTTCCAAGTATTTGCTGTAACAGCTGCTCATGTAATGGGGTGAGAAAAGGTGAAGGAAGTTCTGCTTCACACTGTGTTTCTCACCTGTAATTGCTCTGTGGTGTTTTTCCTTGCAGACGTCACCCATTTGGTCGACCTGAGCAAGGAGCGGAACATGACTGTGACAATACACTTTGACGGGTGGCCCAGCCACGTGCCCCTCATGTCTGAACCCATGTGCCTCATCTGCAAGGATCCTCGCACCTGCGACCGTGTCTTGACTTTGGTCTCTGGTGCTGTCTACAGGATCTCCTTTCTGTGCAAGGACTTGTCCCAGCTGAGGATCACGGCTGAAAAAGGCATAAGTATGACAGAAGTGGCTTTATGCTGTTTCTTATGGAATGCTTTTGCATGTTTTTTTCCCCGTGGTCAGCCAAACTTTCTCTCTCACTTTGACTTTAAATGGATTGAGGTTGGAAACCAGGTGTTAGCCAGCTGGGAGATGGGTACAGTGAATCTGGAGGTGACCTTGTTCAGTAGTATATCATTCTGTCTTTAAGAATAGAAACTGCAGTTATTCCTAGAAGGGAAGAGATAGAAATCACCTAAGAATCTTCCCACTGCAAATTATGGAAACAGAGCCAGAGAGCCATAAATCTGCCCATGAAAATGCAGGACCAAGGTTGCCATCAGGAGTGCATCTTGTGCTACTTGCGTGTCCCCTTGGTGTAGGATTTTCCCAAATGCTTTCAACTACAGGTTGAAAAGAGATTTAAAGTATCTGTACCTTGATTAGTCTGGAACAGTTAGTGGGGATCTTGAGTGAGGGACTTTGAATATGTCTGTGTTTGTTTCGTTGGTGTCCTGCACTCATTAAGGACAGCTCCTTAAATACAAGCAGTACATGTTTGGGTAAAGGTTACTAAGAGAGGATATTTTCTTAGGTAGCTGCTTATCTGGGTCTGCAATGCAAACTTGCTCTGTGTGTGCCCAGGTATTTCCTCTGCAAGAAATACCTAACCCTTGCGATTTTGTTTTTGTTTTTGCAGGCTGTATGGATATTCGTTGGTGTCAGAGGAAGATATATTCCCTTTCAGTGCCTAAGGCTATTACCCAATTGCCAATTCGACTGTATAAATTTATTTGGAAGCTCTTGGCTACTGATCTGATCAATGTAGAAATTACATCTCCATCCTTGAAACTTCAGCAACACGTCCCAGAGCAGAGGTGCAACACAAGCTACAGTTACAGCATTGTTAGTGCCACCCCAGAGACGGAGCTGAATGTTGGTGTATTCTGTCCTGGTGGATCTATTGAAAAGATCCAGATGAGGAATAATATCACCATATCCTTAAAAGCATTTGGTAAAGGATTCATCAATGAATCTGTTCGTCAGGATCTGAAAATGTCTTTTGTGCCACATATTAAAGGTAAGGTACTGGCGTTTATACTTTGTTGTACAGTGATAGATCTCTCAACAGGCTTATTAAAGCACCTATGGATAAACAGAAATTAAAAGTTCAATTCTTTAGCAATGGCTCTAGGACTAGACTCTATAATCAGTCTTTATCTGAACTAGTGACGTGGTTTATTTTGGGAAGAGAGAAGCTTTTTATTCCGGGTAGCGGATAGTTGATTGTGGGAAATTCTGCATGCATGTCTGTGTTTATTGTTAACACTGATACGAGAGAGAATGATAATTATCAAAACTATTTTTTTTCTTCTTTCCCTTTGCTACAGATGAGTGCACATTCACTGTGAGTCCAAATCCAAAATCTAAAGTTTACTTGCAGACTCCCAACTGGCCTTATGGTTTACCTCCTTATGTTTCCATATCCTGGTTCATCGTCGTGCCCAGCAAGCAAACTGCCCGCCTTGGGTTCTCCAAGGACCGCATGGGCATTGCCTGTGAGACGGGCCGTGCCTACATCAACATAAAGGAGGAGACTCCGGGGGCAGAGGAGACCGTGCGCCGTGAGGACGAGCTCCTGCCCCAGCCCCGAAATATGTATCACAACTTCTGGGTGAACATCTCCAACTGTAAACCTGTGGATAACACACAGCTGACCTTGCAGTTCTGGGTGACTTTTGCTGACAAGCAGATAGGTGAGTCCTGTAAGATCGTGGTGGTTTGTCTTCTGCTTGTTTCCTTGTTTTCCCTTGAGGGAATAGTAATGGATGGTGGTCTTCCTTGGATGTGGGCAGTATATGAGATTTCCTGCCTTTGAAAATGTCTGTCCCTCAAAAACTGCCGAGAGTTTCAGCTGGGTACTTCCAGGAGCTGGGGAGAAAGGAGGGGTTTTAATGTAGTGGAATTTTTTGGAGGGTGGGGGTTATGTTTCTGGGTTTTCTTCCATTGACACAAGAAATTGCAGGGATCAGGGGTAGTAAGACTAGATTTAATTTTTAAAAAAAATTATATTTAGCTTTTTTAGTTGGAGATAACAGACAGAATGTATAATAAGATCAAGTGATGTTTCTTCCTTCCAAGGTCACAGACCTGGTGAACAACTTGGGATTTGATTATGCAAACTTATTCATCCAAGTAGTGCTCACTTCATGTTAGCAGTTCAATTAGTCTCAGTCTTCACATGAGCAAGAAATCCCCCCTAGGACAGGTCTGACCATTTAGTGGAGATTGGGCCCTGACTGCTAGCAGCAAATTCTGTGTTCTTGTTCTCTTTCATCTCACTGAAATATAAGCAGTTTTTAAGAAAAAAAGATGAGGGGGCATTTTTAGCGTAGGCTCTGCTTATGTAAATTTGCTTCACATTTGCACTTTCTAATTTTTTGATCTTTTTTTTCTTTTAATGTATACTTATTTTAATACATGCAGCATTTTTCTTTGCTCATGCATGGACTTTTCTAATCAATTTTATGACTCCTAGAAAACCCCAGGTCAACACAACCTGTGTATTTGAGAGGAAAGGATGGTTTTGAGGGAAAGCTGTTGAAAATGTCACTATTTCTTCTTTTGAATCCTTCTCTGTTTCATTCTATGCTTTCATCTCTTCCTTGCCTATTCAGCCAGAGGTGTGTGAGGTGCTGTGGGTAAGTTTAGTCGTGCATGAGCTATATCAAACTCTTGGAGGTGGATGGGTTGGTTGGGTGTTTTTGTTGTGCTCCACTGCCAGCAGCAGGAGTCTGTTGTTGCTTGGCCTCCACCTTCTTGGAAATGGCTTGTGTTGCCCTGTGGTGAGCATGGCTTGGTAACACCTGCTCTGCAGGCAGCTGCTATGCTTAGAAGCTCTTGGAGGGGTTCAAACCCAGACAGATTTTAGGAGAAAACTGGTGTTCTTTCTTTTGCTCAGTGTTCTTGTTCCTTGTCTGTTTGCAGACCTTGGAATCATACTTGCTGTGGTGGCTGGTGCTGGAGTTCTCACAGCGATTGGACTGACTGTGTGCTGTGTTAAGAAGAAGTAAGTTCATAATTCAACATGTGTAACTTAGCAGTTCAAGAAGGCATTTTGGGACAGCTGCTGGGCCCTCTGTTTCACTTGTTGATACACATCCCTTGAACCAGGGTCTAAACATGAGGTAGTGTGACCCCGGGAATGCTTCTGTACTCTAAATTGACTGACTTCAAGAGCAGAGCAGCATTCCTAGAGTCACATTACTTCAACCTGCAGATCACTACTTACCTTGGCCTTAGTGCAGCAGGCTTTTGGCTGTACTGTAAGTCAGGTGTTGGTTGGACATCATCAGCAGTCCCTGTGACACGAAATCCCAATGAATGTGGCTGTTTCATTCGTGATTCTATTCAAGTCTTTGTTCAAACAACCTGTGAATGCACACAGATGTACTAAGAGCTTTCTTTCATCCACACAATCTCCAGCAACTTCTCCTGGAGTCTGCACATCAAGTGTGGGAGCATTTTTCTCTGAGATGAGCCCTTGGGGGAGAAGTGGTTTGTGCAAAGTTCACATGCATGGTGTTACTCATGCAAGCAGAGTCTGAAGTCATTGGTAGCCTGGGCTTTCTGATACATGTATGCTCAGTGCTGTCAAGGTGGTTGGGTCCTAAAGCTGTAGAGCTGGAATGAATTTATGCAATATGGTGACTAGTGCAGTTAAGAGCACATTTTCCTGCCACACAGAAAAGACTTTACAAATACAGTCTCAGTTCAAAAAAAGTCTCAGTTCAGCCTTTTCTCTTTCCAATTTAGGGACATTCACACAGAAAAGGATAACTAAGAAAAGCTCATTTGACTTTCATTTTGGCCCACTATCTTGTCTTCAGTAACACTCAGCCTTGTTTTTGTGAGGATCTAGGCATCTCTGGGTGTTATTAATGTCAGTGCTTGGGAGGCCATTGGAGTTAATCTTGCAGACCTCTGGGTCGGCAGAGTAGCAGTGGGTAACCATATTGTGGGAAGTTATTTTCTGCTCTGTTAAAAAAGCATGTCTAGTCTCAAGAGTTATTTTTCCCAAAATTGCAAGTAAAGCCTTTAATCCAGGTAGGCTGCCCTACACTGTGTGGCTGGGATGAGTAAACAGAGGCTGTTGTTATTGAGTTTCAACACACCAGACATGTTGTTTTTGATCTGTTAACAATTTCAACTCTGTAACAGGAAGAAGAAAACCCAGAATCCCATGGTGGGAGTGTACAATGCTAATGTGAATACCCAGATGCCTGGGAAAAAGAGCTTGTTCAGAAAAGGGAGGCACAACAATGAGTCTCATGTCTATGCAGTTATTGATGATGCTGTGGTCTATGGACACTTGCTGAAGGAGTCCAATGGCTCAGTCACTCCAGAAGTTGATGTGTACCGGCCTTTTGATGGACCCATTGGTAGCTTGCCACCTTCTCCACCTCCATTCTCCTTCAGAAAAGACATTAAACGCTCTTCTAACACTGAGAAGGAACCTCCACCCCTGATGGACACAGACCAAGACACTTACACATTTGCTCATCAGAAATCAGGGCCATCAGAGGACAACGGAGATGCAGATGAAAAGGATAAGGGAGATACAAGCGTGCCCTTGCTGGAAAATAAGGAACAGGATGGTTTAGTGGAGTAATTTTATGCCAGGTATAGCAGTTTCCTGTGGAAACACAGGTGTAAGGACAGTGGCCTAGAAGAAAAAAATACTGAAGAGGAGTGTTATTTTTAAATATATTTTTATGTTGTTTTGTTTTGTGTGTGTGTTTTCAGTTGTTTTTTGTCTTTTTTTTTTTTTTTACCTTCAGCTGTTGATAGCTTTCAGTTTTAAAGTGAACACCTAACAAACTCAATACCAGTCAGGACTCTCCAGGACTGGTTGTGAAATAGGTGCCAAAGGTACACTTCTGCTTTTTACTATAAAGGCATCAGGAAAGTTAATTCCTAACCACGAGCTTAAAACTGTGGCCATTGATAGCAGGGAGAGTGTTCTGTCCAGTATTTCCTCCTGTCACAAGTCGTTGTTTGAGTGTTGGTTGGTGACTCCTAAAAGATGCAGACTGCATCACTGTCTGAAGGCAGCTCCAGGTTGCACATGTCTAAGCAATCTGCTAATGTCTGACCAAAGGTGGGGACACTGTCCTTTCCATCACCTGTAGCTTGAAAAGCCACCATATTTAGGATGCCAGTGGCTGTGTGAGTGTAGTGAAAGACCACGTATGCTCCCTGGAAGAGCTCTGTGCCCGTAAATCAGTGTGATCACTTGATCTCGGGCTGTTGTCCTTCAGAAGATAAGTTACGGGTTTTCTCTGATTTTCAGCTGATGTTTTTATACTTGGATTGCACCATGGGAGCTTACACCAAAGACTATTTTCTCTTTTACAAAAACAGTTTCAAAAGTCTAAATCAATTTATGGTTCTGTTCAGGTGCCTGTGACATTCACATTTTAGTAATACCTTGCACTTTTGGTTCATGTGACAGTAATGATTCAATAAAGAAATGATGTGGTTGTTTAGCTGTTTACTGGTGTTTTTCACTTCACCTGTTACTAAGGTTTAAAATACAGGGTAAATTGTTTCCAGCAGCTGGTGTCTCTGAAATGCAAAGAATGAATCCATAGGAAAAACCTAGGTGTTTTAGATTACTTTTTGTGTATCAGTCTGAATTTGGAAACCATGTTGAAACAATGGTGGGGACAGTTCTTGATTTCTGGCAGAACTTGCACTTCAGTTATCTAGCTGCCCCTGAAAGGTTTCTCTTGAACAGGTCCCATTTTAGGTGCTGTAGTTAGCCTGCCCCAGTTTCTGTGCCTTTTACAACCTAAGGGTCAGATCCTTGTGGGTATCTGAATGAAGTTGCCTTTTATATACAAACATCTGCCTTGTCCAGGTGTGCAGTTTACTGAGGGTGTTTGTAACTTTGTGTGCAGCACTAGACTCGACGACTGGAGGATTTATCTCCAAATGTCTTACATGACTGTTTCTGGCCTAATGATACACAGAGGTGATGTGAAACTTTTAGACAAGTGTTGCATGAAATAATGTTAAACATATAATAATATTTAAAATTAAACTGTCTTCATTAGAAACCTTGCTGTTTACATTAAGTAAAAATGTGGATTTCTTCCTGTGTTAACTATGCTGGTGTTGCTCATTGACTATTTGGTCAAATGCGTGTATTTAACAGTGTGTTATACTGCTTGGACCACTACATGATTCAATATAGTATATATATAATATATGTATTTGACACAGTTTTCTGTCGCATATGTCAAAATGTGCCAGCTAAAAGTGCCTTTTAATTGTTTCAGCTATCTTCCTGCTCATTTTTACCACTTTTAATACAGAAACATGTATTCCTAGATCTGTGACTACTCACTGGGATCATGTATTTCAAAGTGTACTGGATCATTTTGATGTCATTTGAGAACTTAAAAAGATTTCTGCAATACTGGTATCAGTTTTTCTCAGGTAACTGAATTGCCAAAACCATTTTTTATCAGAGTAGTCCAGTTGTGCATTTGTCTGGTCAATGTTCCTCACTTCTGTTTTCTTGAAAAGTAATAAGCCTGTGAAAGAAATTCAGGGCTTTCTCATCCCTCTAGCTCAATTTCTGCAGTTCTTAGATGAAATTTTTAGTTCATGTTTGTTCTAACCAACTGAAGAAAACATAATGGAGGTTGGCCTTTTGTTCACAACCTCTTGATCCTTGAGAATATGATTCTTGTTGACTGATACTTTTATGTGTTCTATTTTGACTCGGCTTTTGATGTGGCAATATGAACCTTAGTTTACAGATATCTCCAGCCTAAGGTTGACTTTCACTGTGCTTATTTGGTGTGTTTAAATAAAGAGCTCAGGCACAGATTTCGGTTTGCTTTACATTAAGAGAAAGTTGTGACTTAATGGGTTTTTTTAAGAAAGAAATAAATTATAATGCTACTGCCAACTGGATTAACTGGAGTAATGTGTCTCCTTTTTTGTGTGTGTGAACTCAGGCTGAAGTATTTTGATGTCTGCCTTTTGGCAGCTATGCTATCACCCTAGACAACAGGAATGCTCTCCTTATTGTGTAGCCAGTGGTAATGCTGTTAATTACTGTTTTTAAAAGCATATGTTCAGATTGCTGAGGAGAAGGGTTGTAAAATATATGTAGATTTCACATAAAAATAAACAGTTCAGCAGCTTCTCAGTAGGGTCGAGATGTTTATAATTTATTCATGCCCAACTGACACATACAATTGAATTCAAATTTAATTTCTTTCCAGGGATAATAGCACATTTTATGAACAGTTCTTCAGCCCAGCAGTGACCCTTATGAAAATGTGTGAAGCCCATTTTGTTCTAAATATAAGTGCATGGAATCAGTGCACACTGATTGCTCTTTTGGGGTTTTTTATTATTTATGAACTTATTTATTTTGGGGCAAGTTTATTGCACACAGAAAATTATGTTTGAAATCCTCACTATTGAGGATCCTAGTAATTGCTGGAGATGGATCCTAGGCTTAAAAAATGAGATCTACTCTTGAAAAGCATGGGAAACGTGGCAAGGATCATCCAGTCCCTAGACCCTCTCCCAAACTGCCAGTTAATCTGAATGTAAATGTAAATGCTTTTCATTTGTGTCTTAACTGCAGTTGTGCCATCCTGGAGTATTTCCCTGGCAGTGGTCTTTATCTAAAAATGAAAATTTCTAAGTCCAGTTTGTTAATTGAAAGGTGAGGGCTCACAGGAGGCCAGCAGTTGCAAAACACCTGGCCCAAATGTAATTTGCTTTTGAAATGCAAAGAGCAGCTCAGGGTTTTGTTGCCCAAACCAACAAATCTGAAAAGATACCTCTTGCTTCTTGGGCTTGAATTTGTAAGGTTTGGACGATCTTGAGCTATCAAAATGCTCAGTAGTTGCTTTATTTTTAAGTATGTTTGTGAATAGTCCAGTTAAATTTCCAGATAAATCAAAAGCCAAGTTACTATTTTGTTGGATTACAGCAAAATTTGTAGAGCACCAGTAGGAAATGAGAAGGTAATTTTTATTGTTGACATCAGACTAACAGTGAGACTTCAACTCCTTGATGCTAGGCTGGGAAAAAAATTATGTTACTCTGAAGAAACTACCCTGGGATACCTGTGAGTGTGACAGAGAATAAATTTAAGTCTGTGAATGTTTTTGGGGGAGCACAGAGAAAACATAACACCGGATATCACTTATCCATGTGCACATCTTCACCAGCCAGCATCTAACTGCAGACTGTGATATACACAAAGGTGGGAGCAAATCTGCCTCCCTAAAAACTTTGAAGCTGGAAACAAAAAACAAAAAAACAAAACAAAAAAAATCAAAACAAACAAAAAACAAAAAAAAACCAAACAAACAAAAAAAACCCAAAAAAAAACAACAACAAAAAAAACCAACCCAAAAAACCCCAAAACAAAACAAAACAAAAACAAAACCCCAAAAAACCCAACCAAAAAAAAATGCAGGATGCATTTCTTGATAAATAGCTTTCTACATTCAACTTAGTGATCTTTGAAACTGAGGAATTGTGGCATGGAGAACTGATGCAGCCTGGAGGAAGGAACAGTCCTTTTACAAAGACTTTGAAGCAACATGCCTGAAGTTTCTTTGACAAATGAAGCATGGCAAATTGTTTCAATTAGCAACACTTAACACATAAAAGGTGTTTTTTGTGGTTTGGGCTGCATCCATTTCTTGTCATAAAGAATTGCTACACTGCTGCATACAAACCGGGCTTTATGCTTCTGGGCAAGACAAATCTTCAAAAACCCAAGGAACTGCTTTGTTCCTTGCTACATTTGTGAGTGCATTTTGCATATAGCTGTGTGCATTTACAACTGCTGCAGTCACTCAGCTGTAGAAAGAGTGCCATGATGCATCCTGTCAAAGATACTCCAACAGAGCAGCACTCTCAGCACACAGCACTTTTTTTAGACCTGAGGCCAGAAAAAATGACCTTACTTTCTGAAAAGTGCTTTCTCACAAGAAAATGAGAGAAAATGTTTTGGCAATATCCTGTCATCTTCACAATGAACCTATTTTATTTTTTTTCTAACTGGAGATCATTTGATTTGAGAAAGTATTATTTAGAACCAATGAAATATTTCATGTAAAGTATGCACTCCCCCTATTAATAAATTAATTTTATTTATTGATTTTTAAATAAAGAAATTAAAATTACATTTTTTCATTTGAAATTGCATGTATTTAATATTTAGTTTATTTATTTTTTAATTTATTTTTATTTTAGTTGTTGGTTGCTATTGTTGGTTGCCCTTCGTTTTGGTGGCTGCATCCTTCAGTAGGCTGGTTTGGGTAAATATGGAGAAAGGTGTGAGGGGGCACTTCCCTTTCACCTCCTTATATTAAGTAGGGTGAGGCTTGAGTGTTCCTCTTCCTCAGGAACCCTGGGAATGGTTTTGCTTGAAGGTAATGTAACCTTTGCCACTTGCCATGATGGGAAAAATATCCCATATTCGTCTTCACCTTAAGGGCTAAAAAACGGCAGACAGAGCCCATATGAACAGCTCCCTTCATACATGAGATTAATTGTGACAAAGCAGCTACTAATTATGTGTGTATAAATTTAGTTACCTGCACAGAAGAACCTGTCCTTAAATGAGATTCACCACTTGTTCTCAGGAGTATGAACTGCAGGGTCTTAAGACAAATTGTTTAAGCATCTGCTTCAAATTCATCATCGCAAATGCTTTTTATTTAAATGGGGATGTGTGGTTTTTTTTAATAAAGGAGAAGCAAACTTTTTCCTTTCAAAATACTACTTTTATTTAATTGCTAGCTTCTGGAAAAAGTAACCCAGGAACAAATGCACAGAGGTGTTGTTTTATAACACAGGGTTAACTACAAAGGGAAAACCACCTACTGCTCTGCAGTTTAGGCTGCTAAGTAGCATTTTGCTCATACTAAATTCTGCATTTGCACTTTGGGGCATGACAGCCTGAAGCTTTCAACTTTGAAGACCTGGACATCCACTGGCAGCTTGTCCTGAGGCTGAAACTATCAGAGTTAGGCTACTTGGAAAAACCTCCCTGGTCCTGATACCCTCAGAAGTGAGGGCTTTAAAGGAAAATGCAGCGATAAATGTTTTTGTATAAGAATTACCATTTTAGTAAGGTGCAAGCTCAACAGCTTGAATCTTTATAGATTTCACATTTACATAATAAATTAAAACTGTTCTACTTTCTGCTAAACAAAACCTGTTTAGATACTTGTTAATTCCTTTCACAGTTTAATGCTTTACCCATTCAAAAGCTTATAAAAGGTTAATAGGTTTTCCCATAGTTTCCTTAAGTTAATGAGAGTTTATTTAACAAGAGGCAAACCCTAAAAAGTAACAAAAGGCCTAATAAGATATTCTAGTATGATTGGTGAACATTTTATAGGTTAATCTTTCAGAGCAATAAAAAATAAAAAAAAGCAGCAAGCGATTAGATCTCCGTCTCTAATTTCTCTTCTTTGGGTTACTGAAGAACACATTTCTAAGAATCTTAAACCAACCCAGCAAGGCATGTGGGTTCAAGCACAAGTCTAATATCCCAGAAGACGATATTTTTCCTTGCTAGTCAAACATCTTAGGAAAATAGGCAATTGACTATACACTTATGTATTCCAATGTTTGGTGCATTTGGCTGATCAGTTCTGCAGGTCAAACTCTCTCATGTTCTCCCTAGGTTTTTATGGTCACCCATTTGGGTTAAAGGACAAGATACAGCTTCAGCTGAAAGGAGCTGATGAATGCAAGAGTGTTTCCCAATACAGCTTGTGGGGGATGTTTAAGGAAATCTGTGCCCAGGTCATGGCTGGTAAAGCAGCGCTTCTGGAATTAAGACAGCTCAGGCTCCAGAGGTTGAACCATGCATCAGTGAAAGTGCTCCAAACACCATTGAAGGATGGATATTTGTCATCACCCTCCTTTCTTTTCCTACTGTTGTATTCTCATGTCTTGTCTGCCTTTCTCCCCACACTCCCAATCAGCAAAGTTCAAGACAGAGCTCTCCAGAAACTCTTTTTTGTGAATGTTTTCTCAATGTTGGTGTGAAATATTTATAAACCTCTGTCTACAATAGAATTCTTACTCTTGCCTCAGCTGAACCTGGAAAACAGCAAAGCTGCTGGGTGAAGTTTGCTACAGCAGGGTGCCCAGATTTTGCCACAGAGAAGCCACAAAGCTGCTTCAGCACTGAATGAAGTGGCAGTACTTGAAGTAGTTGACATCTCAAGTAGTTGGAGAGGTACTTGGGAAAGCATTAATATATGTAGGAAAAACTCAAATTCGTCTGGAAAGTATTGCTTCTCTTGGCATGAATGACCTCTTGTATAAGTAATACCTAATTATACACCAAATTAGGTGGAAGGGTGCAGAACAATAAACCAGGTCCATGAATGGTGCAATGAAGCGTATTTCTACCAGTAACCTTTTTCCAACATGCTTTACAAAATAGGTACTTGCTTCACTAACACTGACTGAATAAAAACATCACCAGTTCACACTGTGCTTTAGGTGATGCAATGGCCATGACTTGGTGGCTTTCTGTCACTGAGGAGCAAAACAAAGGACAGATGTTCCCCTTCCTGCTGCCTCAGTCTAGAAAAAGATGATGAGAATAATGCATCCCTCCACTCTTGAAGGCTCAGGTATCAATTTTAATTTTAGTCACTAGGGCGAAACTTAGGGTTTATTTTGTGGGTAGTGATTTTCCTGTATGTTTCCTTTTGGGGTGATTCCACCTCATTCTGGTATATCTTATTTTCCTGATTTTAAGGCCCAGGGCTTTACAGCTAAAATGTCTCTTACTTTTTCAATAGACAAATTTAATGCAACTTCAAGTCCCTATCCTTGGAACAATCAAGTTTAATCCACAAGGAGTGTGTGAGTTCAGGGCATTGGGAAAGGGCAAGGAGAGCAGGAAAGGAGCACTGTCATTGGCCCCACAGGGAAGGTGAGAGGATGGTGACCACAAGGCAGTATTTCACCACTCTGAGCTCTGTCTCACCTGATGCAACCGTTCCTGAAACTCAAGACCAAGATTTTCTAGGGACCTCCAGGGTCATCCCAGCTCCCTCATTAGCACATGAATTAAAGGCTGAATCTTTGCTTTGCTCACTAAGTTTGGCCTTCGGGGCTGCCGGCTCTCTTTTTTTAATGGACATTTACCACCTGATGAAAGTTGTGAGGTGGTTTTATATTGGTTGTGGACAGTACCTATGTCTGTAGTTACAGCAGGTTTAAAAATAGGCAACTCATACAGGCTGGCAAACCACTCATATGAACGTTTAAAAGAAGGAGAAATTCTCAGCAATGATGCTTTTTGCCCGTTTTTAAGCTTTCCATATTTTATGTAAGGTGCATTTCCCCCAGTACGGTGCTTTCAGGATTGCTTACCTTTTTCCAGTGATACACTAACTACAACTACTTGCTGTGTTTGCATCCTTTTTCAATGCACACTTTTAAATTTAGGAATAAACCCCACTAATTGTTGCTCTGCTTCTTTTTTGAAAGCAAGTTCAGTTTCCAGCCTGTTTAGAAAACTTGCCAGTCACTCATTGTAGGTACAAAGCTCCGCCTACACAGCTCCTTCCAAGTCCTCACTCTTCAGTGGAACCAATTGTTTAACTGTTCATAATCAGCAGTTTCTGGAGTGTTTCCTAAAATTTGACTGGTTTAAGGTCACTTGAGGCTTTGGCTTTCTGCTCTGATGTATTATAGAACAGAGTGTGAGAGCCTGCCTCGATAAATGTGTGTTGCAGCACGTCTGTGCTGGTGCATGGGCAGGTGGGACCTGTGCCATTGCCCATCTCCTGGGGTCTGGATCCCCGTGTCAACATGGCTTGACACTCAGGGGCTTTGGATCAAAGCCTTCCCAGTGACAGAGCAATGTCTACATTGCACATGAATTCAGATGAAATCCAAGCTGCCTTTAGACTGTCCTGCTCTAACAGTAAAGCAGATCTGTCTCTGTGGTTGAGCTGATTCACATCTGCATCTATGCGCCCCTGAACTGTGTGTTTGGACTGAACATTTAATATTAAAATATATACTTAATTTGCTATTTGGTGATTTGGCAGTTTGTTTTCCAGTTTCCTTTTGGTTGAATAACCATATGAAGTTTCAGCTCTTGTCTTCTGATCACACTTGGCAGAGCAGCAAGACCTAGTTAGTATCTAGAGCTCTGGCAGCACTGCAGTGTAGAAATCACATCCCACAAGGGATTATTTTATTGGCTTTCTTGCTAACCTTTTTCTGTAGGAAGGCTTTTACATGACAGCTCATCCGTCAGGTGTCTGAGGTCATCTGTCTGCTCCTGAAATGCCTGTTTTTCTCCTGTGACTGACTCCTCTCCTGTAGAAGAGGAAGAAGTTATGTAGGTAGGATCCCTTGCTCAGTGGCTGTGTTTGCACAGAAAAGTTGACAGGGAGCTCTGGAGATTGCCTGGTTACACCTCCTGCTCAGAGCAAGGTCCCATTGCCCAGGGCCATGTCCAGTCAGGTTTTGAGGTTTATCTCCAAGGATAGAGGCTCCACAGCCTCTCTCTGCAACCTGTGCCAGGGTCTGACCACCCTCATGGAGAAAAAGGATTCTCTTCTCTTTAAGCAGAATTTCTTGTATTTCAGGTTGTGCCCATGGCTCTGTCTTCACTACTCTCCCCCATCAGATATTTAAGATAAGATCCCCTGAGCCTTCTCTTCTCCAGGCTGGGCAGTCTCATTTCTTACTCTCTCCTCACACAACAGCTCCCAAAATCCCTTCTACTTTCCTGCACTCACTTCACTAGGTCCATGTCCTTCCTGTGCTGGAGAGCCCAAAACTAGACCTGGCACTCCAGAGTTGGCCTCACTGGTCCTGAGAAACATAGAAACAGGGTAAACTACTGAATGTCAGAGACCTTGCTTTTGGGATCTTTGTTAGTGGGTGTGATGGAAATAGAAGTTACTGACACTGCACTGGGAAACCAAGCTGGCCCCAGGGCATTTCTGCAAAGCAGTAGGGGTTGTAGGTTTTATTTCCCTTCCTGCATTTTCTTTTACAAGCTGCAGTGCTTCCCAAACAGTGTTTTCTAAACACAGCTTCTTGAGACTTGCTCTCCACTGCCAGGTTGGCAAGTGGCTTGCATGCTGTGCTCTCTGCCTCAGGCTCAGGGCCAGCTTTCTAGCAGGGTTGAGGCGAGAGCAGCCATGTTCTGCCATCAGCAGCTGGCCTCATCTCTTGGCAGAACAGCATCTTGGGGTTTTGTTTCCTTCCTGGAGGGAGGCTGCAGGCACTGGGGTGCCTTGTGGCTGCTGCCAGCATGGATGGCCCCAGGCTCCAGTACAGAAAAACAGGGGGGTCCCAGGAAGGTGATTCAGCCACAGACCTGTCTGTGCAGTACAGGACAGAGTGGAAAGGCTGCCGGCTGTGAGGCTGAAACTGCTGTGAGTTGTTTTCAGCTGTATTTGGAACAGTCTCCAGCCGTTGCCTTTGGACTCCCTCTGGGTGCTTCTATATATAAAAGCAATAAAGCATCGGGGTTTTTTTGTTTTGTTTTGTACACCATAGCCTGATAACCTCTCTATCTTCTGTCCCCAAGGAGTTTATTTTTATGGTCTCCATTAGTTTAGTGACCCCCAGCTGGTTTATATTTATACTCCCAGGGGTGTTTTGGCTTACCCCTGTTTGCTGAGTCTCACTGATCTGTGCTTCTTCCCTGTCTATGGTGGCTTCTCAGATGGAGAAATGTAACTTTAATTTAGCTTTTTATTGTATTTGTATAAGGAAAGACTGACAATAGGGTTCAGTGCTTACACAGGAGTGGGAGCAAGCAGCAAAGCCTATAGGAATCACAAGACTCAGTGGTTCAGGGATGGAGGAGGCCCTTCTCTTTCGAGGTTCATTCTACCGATGGTCTCATTCCACAGCCACAGAGGTGGGAAGTGTGTTCCCCCTGTGTCAGGCAGAGCAGAGGTGTTGGGGGGCTGTTCCTTACAAAGGATGACAGGGAAAGGGTGCACCTGACGTGGAGAGAACCTCCAGTCTGAGTAACGCCCAGGATGAACAGACAGGCACAAGGAGCACAGGCGTTGGGCTGTGTTTCTTGTTAGGAGTATTAAGGACCAAGTACCACAAAAGTGTTCAAGGCTCAAAACAAGCTTTTGGCTCACAACTTCCAAATTCTTACCCACCTTTGCCTTCCCAGCCCTTTCACTGATTGAAACCAAAAGCAACCTGGCTGCTGAGGTGTGGGAATATCGGGCTGTTCTGGCCCTTGTGCAGAGGGAGACTTCAGAAAGGTATTACTACCTGTATTATGGTTAACCATTTCACTCTGAACCATTTGGTCCTTTTCCTGGACATTCAGGCAAAGACCTGGACCAGGTCCTGAATTCTGGACCAGGGCGATTCACGGTGGGGGCAATCAGTGGGGCGGGTTAGCACAGCTCTGTTGAAGTCAGCTGTGGATGGCGTAGTGCTGGGGAACTCCTTCTGTAGGCTTACCCAGTAACTTTTATTCTTTTGTTTACATAAATATATGTACCTTTCATGCTTCATCTTTCCTCTGCTGTGTCACAGAGCCACAAGCAGCTGAGTGGTGCTATCAGTGGCATAAGGTATTACACAACATCTCCTATTTTTCATAATGTGAAGTTCATTAGGGGTTGCAGGCATGACAGTGCATTGTTTTAGCCATGATCACTTCCACATTTCCTTTTCCTGGGGGAAGAGCTGAGGTTTCTTTCCATTAGTCTGCATGCCTTTGGTTGAGACCATACTTTGTGGACAGCATATGTTCCACTCTGGCTTGAGGGCCAAAGGATTTAATGGAAGATCAAAAAAGTGATGCTTGTCCTGGCCCCCAGCAGATGGACCACATGTGCTCAGGACAGTTTCCCTATGGAGGCAGCCAGTGTCCCTTGTTCAACCTCTCCATTCTGGCATTCACTGTGACCACAAAACACAGGGTTGGACACAAAAACCAAACCAAAACAAAGAAAACCATTGCTGTGGTAAGCAAGGATGAGGAATCTTCTAGAAATTCCTTCTCTTTGGCTTTTCAAAGAAAATTTGTAGTTCGTCACGTACAGTAAGAAGATTGTAAGAATAATATTAAACTTATAAATGTAGCACTGAAACTGCAAGGTCAGTTTTGTCATCCTGGATCCAGCAAGTAGAGCAGGGGCAAAACCACCCTTCCCTGTGCTCCTCCCAGCTTCAGAAGAGCAAAACATCCATGAGGAATGGTGCTGGCAGGAGTTTAGCTATGTGAAAATAGAGAACAAGAGAGATACGAGCAAGAAATCAGCTGAGAGCGACTTGTTATTTTTTAGATTTATCAGACTGACTCCTTCATGTCCTCTCTGGGAATATCCTTTGGTATCCATCTCCATGGCTGTTTTTCAGATTCACGCTCCACACAAAGATGGTCCAGCTTCAGCACCCACAACTTCCTGAAGCTCAGCATTGCCAGGGTCCATGGCTTTCACACAGTTCCTCTTTCATTCCTGGGCTCCCATAAAAGCCCTCTGTTTATTTCTCTGACCACACATTTGTGTTTTAAGACCTTGTGGTTTATGACCAGTCAGGATTAAAGCCAGCAACACTTCCAGCATTGCTGCTTTGCCTTCATGTGTATCTCAAAACATGGAGAGAACATCTGCCAAAGGAACTAGAGGATTATATTGAGACAAGCTGGCTTGTACGGTGTAACCATGACCTACAGCAAAGTCTTGGAAAATGTCAGGAGCAGGGTTCAAAGTAAAGCTCATCAAAGGGCTGAGCAAAAGAGACCTAATTTCACATGCAGTCCTGCAGCAGCTGAAGCTTCACAGACTGGTGTTAGGCACTGTCTTCTACATGGATGGTCTTCTCTCCTGCATGGGAGGCTGGAGAGGAGGAGGAAGGAGAAGTCATCACCACTTTGGCGGAAGAAGGAGGATTCTTGGCGCCACTGCAGCTCTGCTCATTGTGGAGGAGGTGGGAGGCAGCCTGGGAAGGACTGACTCCTTGCTGGGACCTGAGGTGCCACCTTCCCCAGCACCACTACTGCTGCCAAACAGGGCTGAGGGAGGGACTTCCTTCTGGGTTAGCTTGTATTTCAGAATGAAATTTCCCAGCAGCAAGGGGAGGGGAGGAAGGAAATCTTATTTTCCTATAAAAGGATTCCCTGCCTGTATCCTGTGTATGGCATGTGACTGGGATGATAAGAGGGCAGAAGGGGGAGAATCCTATAAAGTGTATTACAGGGTGGGAGGGTCTCACTTCCTGCTTTTCCCCTCTGCCTTTGTTATCTCCAACCTTCAGACAGATCCCTGCTCCAAAGAGAAAGGCAAGGAGACAAAAGCACTCCAATCACATTGACACATTTCCATTCCTTCAGCAAGCTATATAGATATTTTTATTTTATAGTAATTTGAACAGCGGAGAGTTTGGCAATAGTGACAGCCTCAGAAGCATGCACTCTGCATTCATGTGTGTGTGTGTTTCCAGCTTGGCTCAGACTTGATGTCTTGGAAGACCTGCCACCATGCTGCTTTCAAACAAAGCAGCAAGTTGAATACCTGTCTCATGGGCAGGATCATGTCTTGACACTTCCAACCTGAAAGCACAGGGGATGTGACCCAAATTGGAAGGGTTATTAGCAAGCACTGGACTGCAAAGAACCACTGATACCTTTTAGCCAACAGCCAGCAAAGCTTTGTTAAGATGCCAGGGTGACTTGCACTTCTTCCCCATCATTGCTGTCTATTTAATTTTATTTTTTTAACTTTAAACCTCTTCTCAGTAAAAAATCACTGAGGCCAGACCTTCAACTGGGCGTGACTATATTGGCACAAACAGTGCTCAGCAGATTTACGTTTGCCAAGGACTGTACCTGGACCAGCAAAGACTGGACTAATTCATCTGGGTTCCTTTCATATAAACAGGTCAGGTCATTCCTAAAGTTTCTGGAGTGAGTTGTCCTGGGCTTGTTTTCAATACATAGTTGTTTTTATATAGCAACATATTCCCTAATAGTACTACATTTATGTTATTTATGTAATACACACATCTTCTATTTCCAATAATATATTTGACTAACTATGCTCCAAGTAATTGCTGATTTCCCCTTGATACTGCAGCACAAATAAAGCTTCTGATGAGTTTTTTTTCAAAGGATCTGGCAGTGGGTCTTGCTGTTCCACTGAAACTGGCTTCTGGCTGGTGAGAAAAGGACCAAACACACCTGTAAGTTGCTAATTCATTTATGCATGTAACTCGACTAGTTGGACAACCCCTTGAGCAGCTGGTACCCAGCCAAATGAGCTCAATTGTACCTCTCAATGCAAAGCAAGAGTAACTCCGTCTGCTCATTGAGACAGGACCTCCATCCTCAGGAGGCTGAATTGGGACACTGTGAAGAACAAGGAGCTCCCATGGATTGCTGCCAGGGTTTATGGGGAAGCAAAACAAGAGACGAAAGCAGAAACTGGCAATGCTGGTGTCCCAACAAAACTCAGCAAAATGGGAAAGGACATTGCAGGGTGACAACCCTGGGCAGCCAAGGCAGCTGTAAGCCAGGCTGGACTGCTGCACTGGTTCTTTGCCGAAACAACTGAGCCGTCCTAATAAATTCCTTGTGTAAAAAAATATATCTATAAATCGTGCCTTAGAAAGAGCAGTGCAGCTGCGAACAGGGCTGGATGCGGCCAAAGGAAATGCTCTAGAGCTCTATAACCCGACACTGAGCCGTGACGACTCTCTTTGCAAAGGGTGACTCTACTGGAACACGTGCGTGTGGGTGTGCGGATGTACATGGACACATACACACAGCTACAGCTTCAAAACCCTGCTGCCCAGTGGGGAGATCCGGGCCAGGCGGGCTGGGGGAGGCCCCACCACTACACGATCATGAACTGGCAGACATAGGGCAGCTGCTCTCGGCACCTCTTGTCAAACCACTTGCCAGTGGCAGCCCCCGACAAAGCCGCACAGTTTTCCAGCTTGCCGCCGTCGGGCTGGGCGGTGATTTCAGTCTCCCAGTTCTTGTAGCGGAGGGGGCTGCCCGTCATGTCGACCCACTTGCCCTCCGTGGCCATGTCGTTGAGGCCCAGCCAGATCTCGGCCTCCGAGCCGATGCTCTTGCGCATGTAGTCGTAGAGGGCATCGTTCTCCTCCCCATTCTGGGGTGTGCTGAGTGTGCCGCCCTGAGAGATGCAGTTCTCGCTGGCCTCGTGATATGTCTTGGTCTCCGAAAATGCCAGAAAGCATTTTAGGTGAATTTTGGTGCCTTTCAGGCAAACTGAGAGGTTACCATATAAACAGAATAAAAAGACAGAAAACGAATTTGGTTTAAAAATGGTGCCCAGGAAGAGGCAGCAGCAGCAGCAAACCCAGCAGCCAAACTACAAACTTCATTTCTTAGGCTGCACAGTGACCCTTGGCAGCACGGGTTTCCAAGGACCCCTCTCCCTCCTATGCAGGGTGGGACACAGCCATGGGGATATGCCCCCCCCCCCTCTGCAAACCATCAGGTGAAATGGATTTTCAGGGTGCCCCTGCCACCTTCTGGGTTCTGCTGCTGCTAGAGCAGAGGTACAGCATGGTCCTCCTGCCCCTCCCCCTGGCCTTGTTCTTCCTCAGCCAGTGCTACTCTTTCTCTGATGAGTTTGTTGGAAATCAGGTTTGTCGTGGGCACTGCTGAGTGTTGGAGTGTTTTGGGAAAAAGACTGCATGCCAATTAAATAATCTCAACTATGCAAGATGAAAAAAAAATTCTTTTTTAATAAGCTTTGATCAGAAGCGTTGCGCTCACATAGCTTGAGGTCTTCAGAGGAAATTTCTACTCGCCTCTGATTTTAGTGTTAAGGATATCAATTTATTTTGTTTTTCTTTAAGCTCTAAACCTTGAGAGTGCAGGATACTGTAGCCAAACAATGCCTAATCAGACCCACACATTAATATCTAAACCAATTACTTCTCAATGAATGTGAGCTTGGAACTAAAGCCTTGATTTTGCTTGTGTTCCTTTTCTTTTAAGGAGAAAATTCTCCTTAATTTGCATTTTCATCTCATTTCTGCTTCATGTTTTGCAAATCCTACTCCTATTGATGTCAGTGGAGTTTGCACAGGAAACCTGTGGAGCAAGTCTGGAAGATGGACATTTTGGGACTGTCCTCGGTGTATGTTTAATGAAGCAGGACTGACCTGCAGTGCAGTTCCCTGGGCAATACCATAGTATGTATAAGAGACCAGGTCGCCATTTCACTGGGGCTCAGACAAAAGAGTAAGCTGCACTTGGTTTAAAGCGCAGACTAATCCAAATCCCATCCCTCCATCTCATAAAAGAAAATGAACATCTGGCTTAGCACCACAGGAATATCCATGGCTGTATGAATGGGAAGCACATAAAGACGGGGACCTCATACTGCACAACTCCTGTGCTTAACTGCCTGAGGAAGTTCACCATCCTTGAGGAACTGCAGAGAGCCAACACTCTGCTTTGATCCCCCAACCTCTCTCCCATGATGGGCTTGCTGCTGTGGGGTGCTTGGGCATCTCTCATCAAGACGTGGAGCAATTGCAGCTGCTTTATGAGCAGCTCCTCTCTTAAAGCAAAAGTCATGTGTTCTTCAGCACTCCTTTACCTGTCTGGAGTGCTTGCTTTTCCTTCAGTAGAGCAACCTCCTGAGAGATGTTGTCAATCATGGACTTCAGGTCTTCAATCATTTTGAGGCTCACACCATCTGTTGGAGAAATCAAAGAAAGAGCACAAATATTGGTTGCTTCCCAAGGGAGGCAGTCAAATCTGTTCCTGTCATCAAAACTCCATGTTTCCTTGCCCTCAGAGGAGGATAAATAAAAGGAGTCCACAAAGTCAACACCTGTGTCCCCTTGCACATCCATCAGAATGAGTGTTTGCTTGCAACCCTGGTTCCACCATCAATAACAATCTTTTTTTCCAGGTTCAGGTTTTGGGGCTGTGCGCCCCACGGGGCTTCCTGCTGCAGATGTCACCCTTTGGATTGCCACTGCAATGCTGGGGAGGAGGTCACATGCATGAGCATTGCAAGGTGCGGGCTTGTCTCTGGCACCCCTGTGTAGAGCAATCACCTGGGGCGGTGCTGCATTGGGGTTGAGCTCCCAAAATGTGGGAGGACACCGTCTGATGCTGCCCCGGCTGAACAGAAGACCTGCCACACACGAATGTTTTGTGGGCAACTTGAAGCTAATGATGAACAGGATTTAATTTTTCCACTTCCTCAAAAACTCTCTCTATTCACTGCACACCCTCCTAGCTTCCTTTAAACACCCTAACACATTATGTTCTCTGTATGCACACCTGGCTGCACCCACCTCTTGTCTGCTGTAATTGGTGGGTTGGTAGGAAAGCATTTTGCTCACCAGGCTGATGTTCTGCAGGAAGGGGCTGGAAGGGCTGCAGTTCCTCTACCAGATCTGCCTCTGCACCACCACGCACCAGCCTCTGCCCACCAACCACACCATCCTTTGGACCATCACAGCTGCTTCTGCCTCATCTCTACCTTCATCACCCCCAGTGCAGATATCCAAACACTGTGCAGAGCTGCTCTCCTGCTGTGAGAAGATGCCTCTTTGGCTGGGGAGTTGGGTGCAGCTGGCTACTAAAGCCTACATCTTGTTAAGGTGTGTTGCTTTTGCAACGGCTCCAACCAGTTATTAATCAGTACTTGGATTTCTCCTAGACAGGAGCAAAGGGACCATTTACACCTTGAAGGTGGTGGGAGATGGGACATTGAGGCATTTGTATGCATCTAGTACTTCTCATATTGTAAGCATCTAGTAGTTCCCACGGGGTGAAAGGGTGCAGTGTGCCCATGAATGCAGCAGGAGGGGCTTCTTTGAGGACCAAGGAGCTGAGGCACTAAGCCAGGCAAGTAGGGAAGCAGCCTGGATGTGGACCAAAACCACCAACCCAAAGATTACATGTTGCCATGAATACAAAAAGCCAGGCACATCAGGAGGAGGGCATTAAGCTGCTTTACTCATTGCTCAATTAACTTTAATGGATTCACTTAACACTGAGGCACTAGATATTATTTTGCTGCCTTTGATGAAAACACTTTGTGGGAAATGGCCAATTAATGTTGGGGGAGGGGGGGGATGGTGGGTGGTTTCCATGCAAGCCTGTCTTGCAGCAAAACAAATTTTCTGAGGTTTAAGTAACATCCAAAGGCCATGGCAGGACACTCCCAATGAGTCTTCAGCTCCGTATAGTGTTCCAGCTGGGTTTGCTGGTGGATTCCCACCTTAAGTGTCCCTGCCATCAGGGGTGACATGTCTCCTTGATAACCACCTAAAAGCCCTGTCCCTTTTCACTATTTCCAAATCCTGGGCCACAGGATGTTCCCACAGCAGTACATGCACTGGGATGTCTCATGGAGAACCAAGACTGGTTAACATGCCCTTCAGTTTTAAAGTGAGGACCATGGCTACATCAACATTGTGTTTTCTATTTTATTGCCACAGGTTTTTGTCTCGGTGCTGTCATTTCCTTGAGGCTCACCTCCTGAAACCTGGGATCAACCCTTTTTACAGTTTGGGTTTTCTGTGATGGAAGCTGGTGTGCAGGGCGCCGATGCTCCCATGGGAGCTGGAGCAGGTCCTTGTGCAGCTAACCATGAGCAGAAGGATTAAGTGTGGGCAGAGGCAAGATCAAAAGGAGACTCAGAGAAGGATGCGGGTCACAATAGTCAGTGGGTTTGAAAGCCTTGCCAGAAATGTATTTAATGTTGCAAATGGTATCTCTCACCCCTTCTATTTATAAACTGAATAACAAACAAATCCCTCTGTACTTAATTTTAATGTTTTAACTATTCCTGTATGAAATTTGGATATATATGTACAGGTTGCTTAGCTTTGTCTGGAGATCCAAACAGCTTTCTGTCCCCCAGAGGAATGAGCATGGCTCTGATTCACAATGTCTGTCATCAAACCTCTCTGGCCATCAGTATTTCTTCTGACACCAGGCATTTCCCTGAATGTACCAAATGAAACAGTCAGGTCCCATATTGCAGTCTGTCCCTGGATCAAAGGAGGAGACTGAACACACCCACATTAGATTTTATAGCAGTGTAAATGTTCACAGGCATTTTCAGGGAAGAGCACGCAGACAAAAGAGTACACCAGAATGTTGGGCACTAGGTGGCATTAGGCATGAAGCCCAAATTAGTTCCTATCCACTGATTTAAGCATTCGGACTCCGATTTCTCTTTCCAGTTACCTTAGAAATACATGTGAGAGCTATGCAAAGGTGCTCCCGTCTATGATCCCAGCACCCCACCATGGCTGTGACCAAGGGGACCCTCCTGGGACTGACGCCTGCACCCCCAAGCCAGGGGGTGTCAATGCCCCCCAGACAGGAATGCCAGTGCCTGCCTCCCCTGGGCATTCTTTTGGATGAGACCTCCAGAGCTGTCAGATGAGGGCAAATCCCATCTGCACCCCATTGCTGAGCTACTGCCTTTGGAAAAATAACTGGGGAGTAATTTGAGGGGGAAAAACAAAACAGCAGGCAAAGTGAATGTGCTGTCTCAGCATTTTCTAAATACTGTGCTTTGGCTTTTTCATGTTGAAATAGCATCATTTTTCATTCTTAAGCAGATCCAAACATAAGCAATAATTACAAAAAAAAAAAAAGTAAAAAAAAAAGTAAAGAAAAACATAAAAAGCTTGGCTCAAATCAATGCTTTCTTTTCTAACATTTGTGGTTTGGCTGCATAGATTAAAAAAATCCAGCCAAACACCCCAACCCTCCAGTGGCTTTGCCCTGCCTGACCCTCCCAGGCAAAGTGCAGGGGTTGAACCAGGATGGGGGTACTGGAGGCCTAGATGAGAATGGGATGGGGCCATCCTGCCATCGTTCAGAGGAGAAGCGGCTGAGCCCTGGCCCCTGTGGTGGCTGGGCAGGCAGGCTTGGATGTGGAGAGGGGCTGGAGGCGAAGAGGAGCCTCATGGGGGATTTTTAGCACTTTCCTCCCTCTTTCCCCACCCCCTGGTACTGGTAAAAATCTGAAAAATATTAACCAAGAAATACTGGAAGTTTCCAGTAAAGGCAGGGCAGCTCATCCCCTGTGCAGCTGGATGCGACTGGTCAAAAAATGCCAAGTTGCTGGGTTTTTCCCCATTTCTCCCCAGAAAATATGATCTCTCCTTTGAAAAGAAATTCTGAGTAAAACCTGCCACCCGCTTGTCCAGATGGCTTGATTTTCAGGACATCCCCTCAAAAGTTTTAAAATCAGAGCCAAATTTTCCTGTCAAAAAGATGATTTTTCTCCCACTTTCTTGTCACTAATTGATTACAAACAGCAGTTGCAATGACACCGAGAGAAAAATAGGATTTCTCTAAGAAATGTCTCTCTTGGTACCTCCAGTGAGTGCAATGCGTGTATGTGCCCCATATGAGCCCAAAGGGGTATTTTTTTCTCTAGAAAACAGTCACAGACTGTTTTCTCTGTTATTTCATGTCCTGCAGATTAAGATGTGGAATAAGCATCTGAGTTGTGAATTCATAGAAAGATCTAATGGGAGAAAAGGCAAACATTTCTCAAGGATGGAATCTGACAAAAATAGCCACTGGGTGAGCATAGAGAGCAGCCTGGCCAAGTGAATTCCAGGGATGCTTCTTCCTTGCTTTCCACTTTGTTCCAAGCAGGAAAGTGCCTGCCAGAAGCAGACCAAGCCCATGCAACTGTGGTCGGACACATCGGGTAGGCAGGCTCACATGCTGCTTCCTTTTCTGCCTTCTCCTATACTTAATGTGCATCGAGTCAGAGGGAGAAAGGATGGGACAGGAGAAAAACAGGAGAAGAAAAGGAAAAACAAAAGCACTGAAGAATAGAAAACCCAGGCACCTTTTTGTGTGCACTGCTGTCTGGCAAGCCTGAGTAGTCAGAGCTCATGTACGGTGTGAAATACACCCGAGGCCAGTGGTTTTAAATGAAGACCCTTGTTGATGCTTAATGGATTGTGTATTTTCTGTCTGCTCTTGTCTCCAAAATTGTCTGTCATCTGCCACTTACTTGTTTCTGAAAAATGAATGAGAAGGGGTGGGGGTGTTATACAAAGGGAGAATTTAGCAGAGGAAAAGCTTGGGATGAACCTTAGGGGGAACATGGAAAATGAGTTCCCTCTGAAATTCAGACCAAGCTGTCCCAACAAATTTATTCAAGGCAAGAACCCACCAAAACCGTTTCAATATCCCCTCTATTTTACAGAAGAGCTACACAATCATTCTCATGGGGGAAAGGGGCAGGTAAAGACACTTTATTAGCTTTGTCGATGTTTTCTACGAAGTTTTGCTAAAGCACTGCTAATTGCCCAAACGAGTGGGCTGATTACAATTCCCCCAAGCCCTGCCAGTCTTCCTTGCAGGGAAGGTACTGCTGCCCCTTACCTTTCTTGGAAGCCGCTGGTTTTTGCCGGACTTTGCCGTTCTGCTGGCCGGAGACCTGGGCGAGGGAGAGGAGGCAGAGGAGAAGGCAGGCGCCCCGGAGCGCCATTCCGCTGCAGTCTGGTCCGAGCTGAGCTGCAGCGGCTCCGCTCTATCCTCGCACAGCCGCCTGGACACCGGCTGGAGTCGGGAGTGCCTGTCCCAGAAAGCCTCCCACTGAGCCCGGGCCAGCGGCAGCCTCCCGGCCCGGGGGGGTCGGGCGGCTCCGGCCAAGGCTGAAAACCTCCCAGAGGGCTTGCAGTTCTTAGCACGCTGCTTGTTTTTGTTTAAAAAAAAAAAAAAAAAAAAAAAA
>VZTX01010060.1:339553-352623 GCA_013400915.1 Pardalotus punctatus
GAATTAGAGAAGGGAATGAATGTACCAACAGTCTGCTAAGCTAAACCTAAGGAAGGGCTGGGAGTACAGCTGGAACAATTTCCTATGGCTTTTAGCAAAATGCCACAAGTTTGATCTCGATGGCAACAGCAACGTGAGGTGTGAAACAGCGTTTGGGTGGCTGAGGGGACAGAGAGGGGACACCTGCCCCCTGGTCCTCAGCAGGGATGCCCGTAAGGAATGTCCCAGCACCAAGAGAGGCAGAGGGAGCATGATGGGGACTGAACACCCTGGTTCCTTGCTCAAAGTGTAGGGTAGCTCTTACCCCCCTAAAAAGCAGTCCCACCATGGCTTTGGTAAGATCATCCTGCTATCATTGCTTCTCCATGGGATGAGTGGGATTGGGGATCAGGGGCAAATATTTCACAAAAAGCCATTCTTCCTGAGACCCTTTTGCAGGTTCCCAGCCCAGCTTCTAGGACCAGCTGGGCTGTGCTGAGCATAAACCAAGCTCATTGCCTGGTTTTTTGGGTGGTGTGGTTGTTCAGCAGCTGCAGCACGAGCAGGTAAGTCCTTCCCACAGGAGGAAGAGCAGCAGTTTGAACAAATGGAGGAAATTCATGTAGAGGGAGGAGAGGAGGGATGGGCATTTTGGAGAACAAAGTGCTCCAGACATCAGCCATTAACCTTAAAACTTTTCTGATAATTTAGGCAAGATGTCACCCAGCACAATGTGAACCTCTGGAGTTGTAGGAGCATAAAATGTCTGAGATCAACAGGGATGTGGCTGGAAAAGGAGCTGCCATTGAGTTAGTCTGGCAACCATCATGTTTACCCTGCCTCACACTTCTGCTGAATAAGGAAAAACCTGCCCTGATGTCCTACCTGAACAGAGAGCTCTCTTACAGTCCAAGCTTTTGAAGCATAGGAGTAACAACTTGATTTTTACTGCTCTTTATCACATGCACCACCCCTCACTCAAATGTAAGCCAGAAAATATATATTTTGGGGATTTACTGTTCTCCTGCCTGGACTATCCCAAAATGGGATGGATGGAGCTCAAGAGATGCCAGACACCTATATACACATACATGTTCCCCTTCCTTGACACTTCAAAGTATTTTTCGTAACTCAGTACCTCCCAGTTTTCCTTGGCTCTAGATATGCTCACCCGCCTTTGCTTTGATTCATGTGCTGCCAAGCTGGGGAAAAAACCTAAATGCTCCCTTTGCTGCTGCCCATAAAACGGATGGCTGTGGTGTGGAGTATGACAGTAATCCCTAACCACAGATTTCCATGTGGCTGGGACCCACTGGAGTGTTGCCCAGCTGATACAAGAATGGCAGGGTGGCTTTCCATTAGTCCCAGAACAGGTTCACACCAAGGGAGCCTCTCCCTGCACCAGCCAGCAGGTCCTACGCTGGATGCCACCATAATTTCTCTTGAAAAATGAGAAAAATGAAAAGAAGTACACTCAAAACACTTGTCTCCAGCTGTAACACGTATCCACAATGGGCTTTGCCCCAATTCTGTCCAATGCAGACTGAAAAAATATAAAAAATCCTTGACATAAAAAAAGCTCATAAACCCTCGCCAACCCAGCTGATGGGGGCAAGCTGAAGTGTTGCTGCATTGGATCCAGAATGAAGATGCTACAGGGAACAGCCACTTAAAAGCCTGTACCCAGCCCATCCCCTGCCCAAGCTCCTGCTAAAGCCAGAGGTTCCAGTTAAATAATGGGGCTCTCAATGGTCCTTTGCTTTTGAGATCCTGATGATTCAAGCTTCTTATGTAAGAGAGGTGTGGGAGGTGAGTAGAGGTAATCCTTTTTATTAGATGAACTAATAGAGCTGGAAGTCATCTGCAAAATACTAAAATTATGCCAAGAAACCAGGGTTTTGTCCATGATTTTTAACATCTGTGTAATTATGGATTTTACTTCCCAGTAAAAGCACTTTACTGCCTGGTTTCAAGCCCAGTCTCCCGGTTACAGAGAGAGCAGCTCCTGTTAATTACAAGGTAACTGGTTTGAGATTAAAAAAAAGAGGACACAAGAACCTATGCTTATGGAAACCATTCCAGGGTTGCAGGGAAGCAGTCAGAAAAGTTTATGTGGCTTTGGGAAACCCAGAAGGCTGCGACGCTGAATTTGGGAGGCTTTCAGTTAGCAAAACAGTAGTTGGAATAAGCCCATGAAAGGAATCTGGATGCTCCTGGCAGCAATGCAGACCTTTGATTTCATGCCCAGCTAGGCAAGGAAATGGGCAGCAAGATCAGAGGCTATTTTGCTTTGGCTCCTAGCAAAAGAGCAGGTATGGCCAAGCCAAGAAATAAGGCAGCACCGCCGCACAATGGCTGGAAAGTGCACGGGTGGACTGGATAAAACCATTCACACGGTTATTATCAAGATCAGCAATTACCAGACCTGGCCTTTCAGGGCTACGTCGTCAGTTCAAAGGCAGGCCACCACAAAGCTGAATGATGCCAGCTCTTTGCCTGAAGTCCCCCCTCCTTCGGGAAGGCTCCCACCTCCCCCGCCAGCACTGACAGCAGGAGAGCAAAGGGGAGACCCAAAGCATCTTATGTGCGGGGACCCTGCAGCTCAGTGGCCTGACCCATGGCTGGGGCAGCACACTGGGTTTCACACCTCTGCTCCCTTGAGATTACCTCAGTCCTTTAGAGCCTGGTTCTAAAAATGCCAGGGTTGTGAGTTCAGTCTCTGTACAGGCCATTCACTTATGAGTTGGACTTGATGATCCTTGTGGGTCCCTTCCAGCTTGGAATATTCTGTGATTTGGTGACATCCACTCTGCCAGGGGTAGGATCCATGTGTCAGTGGCAGAGCAGTAACCTCAAAGAACAGGAGAGAAACAGCAGTGGACAGTAAAAAATACTCTGTGAGGAAGTGTGGCTAACAGAAGAAAATCTCTGATATTCATTAGCTACTGCCTGAACTCATGCTGGCATCATTCCTGATTTCCACCAGCATAAACATCGGAACAGATTAAAATGGAGAGAGCCAAATGCATGGATCATTGTTTTTGAGACCAATCGAAGAAATGCAATAACAGTTCAGGAAAGGGTGGTTTTCATAAGGACAATGATGGAGAAAACCAAGGACTTTGCCAAGATGTTATCCCCAGCATCAACTCTAGGAAACTGGCTCTGAGCCTAAGGAGGGAACCTTCTCATTACATCCCATGGCAAGCATGGCTCACATCCCTACCCCAAGTTCACCAAGGGCCACCAGACAGAGCGATCCATTCCACAGTAGATCCTTGGGCTTTAAACCAGAAGCAAATGTGGAGTACTTGAGTTCAAATAGTATCAGCTGTTTTAAAATCCTTCTGCTGTTTGCAAAGGAGCTGCACCAAAGGACTCACATTCCCTTCTGTTTGGAGTCTGCAGCTCCTGTAGGATAGAGGTGATCTGTCTTCACTGCTTTGTGTTTGCCCATCATCCAGATCCCAAAGTCCAAATGGCCAAAGGAAAACTGTAGTGAAGTGTCTAAATTTAACATCAAAACTCTGGAGGAATTCCTAACTGTGCAGGTCCACTGCCTGTCACAGAACCAGTTCAAGTGAGGTCACTGCTGAACTTGAAGTCAGTATTTTAGGACTGGCAAGTAGACAGCAGTTCTGTCATCTTAGGCTCTTATTTTATGTCATTCTCACCTTTGAGCGTTGGTTTGCCTTCATATTGCTGTGGATGCTGAATTATGGATTAAAAGAGAATTTCAACTTCAGCCTTGTGAATTCCTTAATTTTTTGAATTTAGAGAAGTTTGCATGATCAGGCAGCAGGAAGAAAGCAATCCATGGCCTTGAAAAGCCTCATTTGGTTAAAGCTGGTCTCTTGCTGGAGAGAAGGAAGAGAGGTAGGCCTTAAATCACAACTTTTCAACCCATAGATTTCCAACTGTGGAAATACCCAAACTTACCATTTGCCAAAACAGAGAGAGAAGGGGCAGTGAGAGAGCTCCTCTGGAAGGGAGGGTCTGCAGGCTGGTGGTTCCAAGTACCTCCAGTGTCTGAGCACACCGGCTTGGCTGTGGTCCCTGCCATAGCCAGCTGGGTGGAAGAAATCAGACAGGGCCTGAGACTTCATTTCCTCTTACGCCTCTGAAGGTACAAGCTAAGGGACTGCAGCAACTATGATGATCTGTGTCTAAATAAAGGAAATCAAATTTCATCAACAAATGGTGTGACACGAAAACTCAGCTGTGCCTGCGCTGCTGATCTTACCGAAATCTTGAGATCAGGATAGCAACAGAGATGTTCACAGAGCTCGAAATATAACCACAGCTTTATTAAAAAGTGTTCCAGTCAATTAAATGGAAGTTTAAACCATCACCAGGGAGTCATTAACAGCATGTTTGGGATTCTAATGATGTTTTGCAGGAACAGCAAAAACGTCTTTGTTCCTGGATAGCTAGAAGTGCAGCACCAAGAAAACAGCTAGAAATGCAGATCCAAGGTAAACTCAAGGCACTGCAGTTTCTCTGTGGGGAGACCCATACCAAAGTGCCCTGCAGTGGCTGAGCACTATCACTATGAGTCTGTGATTTCGACAAAGGAAAAGAAGCCTCTGTGAGGCAAAGCTAACAGGAGCAACCACATTTTGCCTTAGAAGGAAAACTGCCTTGCGTGGGCAGGGAGTGCAATTAGGAAGGAGAGCACTAGGAGACAAGAGGTTGGGGAGCAGTGAGAAATCACACAGAGGCTGATGGCTGAAGAGATTCAGTACCAGCTGCAGACCTGCTCTTGCATTTTGCTCCGGTGTGCTAAAGGAAAGGAGAGAAAGAGCCCCACAGTTAAGGACTGGAGCGCTCAGGTCTCACCAGTCATGGCTTTGCTTCTTCCACTCTCTGGGTGCCAGTGGCCTCTTACCACAGGCAAAGTAAACCAGTGCCACAGCAGGACTGGAGAACATCCCACTGCTGAGGAAGGCAGTGGTATCTGCTGAAGTTCAAAACAAAAGCTGGAGGCAGTCCTAGTTGAAGTGGGTAAACCTCAGGTAATTGCTGTTTACAAAGCAAATGTAGAAACACCCTACTGTCTATGTCAAATCAAGGTGCCAAATCCCTTGAAGGGAGACTTGCACACTCCAGTCTCACGGGCTCATGGGCTCACACCAGTGTCTTTACAGCAGGCTGTGCTGAAGCAAGGCTTCATTTAAAGCCTGACTACAAGGTGGCATAGGCACCCTCTTCCCCACTGCCTCCACCACTGCCCACAGGGCAGAACGAGCTCCCCTCTTCTCCTCAAACTACACAATTACAATGTCAAACTGTAGCTAAAAAACGTGGGCTGATGGAATTCCTGGGCTTGGTAAATCTGCCAGGTCCACTGACCTACAGCCCAGCCCTCTCCTGCTTCGAGGGGAGTAGTGTCCCTGTGGAACACGTAAATTGCAGGTGTGTACTTTTTAGGCAACATGAGTAGAAGCCTAGCAGGAGTTGCTAGACTCTTCATCTCCAGTACACAGCTTTCAGCCTCTCGACACTCCCAGCAGAAGCAATTAATTTCTGGGACAAACAGAGAGCTATCCCACTCCACAGATGTTTCCTCTTAGTTCTACTGGACTCAAGTCAATGAAAACGTGGCAGTATCTACACAGCAACACATGGAACTTTCCACCAGCCCAGATGGGAACAGGAGTATTTTCAGTTAAGTCTCTATTAAAATTCTGCTATTTTTGTTTGAAAAAGGAGGGAGGGGTTAAAGGGAGCTAAGAAAATAGAAATTAGCCCTTAGTATGCCTGAGAACCACAGTCTCACAGATTTCTTCACAGATAGTGTATCAACTGGGAGAGCTGTAGGACCTTTTACCCCTGCCAGAGCTTTGTTTACCCATTTGGGACATGAGCTGGTAGCAGCAAAGCTCCAGGGGCAGCTGAGACCAACTAGCAGCTCTGTAATACTTTTGGCCAGGCTCATTATTTATACCTCAGGGGCTGAAGCAGACCCCATCTGAACTGTGGTCACACTCCACCCCACTGCTTTTCCATGCCAACAGATGGGAAGCGGTGACATAGAAGGAACAGGACCCCTTGAGACCCCCAGTTCATTCTCTGCCTGCATACCCAGCTAGGGAAGACCTGCGGGAGGGCACACACGCTTAGGGGGCACTGCAGACACCGGCGCCATGTTAATTTACAGTGTTGCTCTGAGGAAGTGCTTGGCACCAAGTCTCTCTTGAGCACACAGCCTGGATCTCGGAGGGCTAAATATTTGCTATCCTTATTAAGAAATGGGGAGGGAGTGCACGTGTACTCCCCTCTACAGAGGTGTCAGTTCACTCACTTGAAACACAGTGATGTTTCTTCTCCCACCACCACCTCCAGCTCTCATAAAAATATATTTAAAGGTAAATGGATCTGGAGAGGAGACAAGAAACATCTTAAGTGATGTAATGTGCAAAATGCCTGGAGATTCTTCAGCTGGAAGGCTGTGTAGAAATAACTATTCATGTTACAAAATTCACCCTGAGTGTAACTCAGAGCAGCCTTTTGGTATCCAACCACAAATCTGCAATAAAACAGGCAACAGCTATTCAGAGAATGGCTGAGGTTCAACACTTGCAATCTCATTTAGATTAACCATTTGCTGAAACATTGAACAATATGTGATCAAACAAAAACTGCCTGTGGTAAGTCTAAGGTACTTTAAAGCTTTTTTCTTCCTTCAGTTTTCTTTCTCTCTGTGTTTTTACATAGAACGCTTTGCATGGCAAGGAGTGGATCACAGCTACTGTAAAGCTGATGTCAGTCAGGTTAGTGTTTGCCTCAGGCAAACACTCTGCTGAAGTGATTAAAGACAATATGTATACTCATTGTCACTTCTTGGCTCTACTACCGTGTAGCACCATTACCACCTACCTAACCCATTACTTAAGGTACTGAAAAAATCCCAACTCTTCAAAATACAAACCCTGGGCAAATTTTGGGGGACAACTTTTTTTTTAACAACCTGCCTGTGTGTTACACTGCTTTTTATAGCAGTGGCTACACATACCTGAAACACACAGTACTGTTGCAGTCACCTTGAATAACTATGTGTATGAGCTCCAGCAAAAGGACTGAAGAGATCTGGGGACTTTAAATACTCCATATATTCTAATGTGATCATGATTATTAGTTTGAGCTGTAATATGTTCTGTCCTGTATCTACAGTTCTCCTTCAGCAAAAGCCTTCCTTCCCTTTTCCCCACCAAACATGTTACAGTCAAGAGAATATTCTTAATCTGATATTATAAAATTGAAACAGAAAATTCAGAAAATGATGCTTTAGTAAGAGCCAAATGACTCCTGGATTATTGTAGCAACTTCTGCCACAAAGTTTGCTCAAAACAATCCTTAACACTTGCAAATGAAATATCAACTTCTTAAAAATCAACTTCTTCCTTTGACTTTTTCCATCTCTTTTCTCTTCCTATCATGCCAAATAAACAGCTCTTACTCTTTGCTGGGCCAACCAATTGATGTAGGCAGGGAATCCACTGCTTTCAACACTGCGTGATGCAACTTGTTTCCATGCCTTATCTGCCATCCTCTGCTTTTCTCTATGAAGGATCATTACTGACAGCCACTATGCTTTTCCAGCTGAATTATCAAACTCTTAAAGATCAACTTCTTTTCCCATTTACCTTGGCCATGTCCCTTCTCCTTAGCCACCGTGAGAAGTTTTGGCTAGGTTACTATGGTACCTGTTGCCAAAGAGGATAAGCAGAGCTCTAGGGAGCAAGAAAAATCATAGAATGCTGAGGTGGAAGGAACTCAAAAGGATCAAAGTCCAATTCCTCACCCTGTATAGGACACCAAGAGTCACACCATGTGACTGCATTGTCCACACATTTCTTGAACTCTGTCAGGGTTGGTGCTGTGACCATTTCCCTGGGGAGCCTGTTCCAGTGCCCAGCCACCCTCTGGGTAAAGAAACTTTTCCTGACATCCAACCTAAACCTCCCCGACACAGCTTCACACTGTTCCCTCAAGTCCTGTCAATGGCCACCAGAGAGACTAGTTCAGTGCCTGCCGCCCTGCTTCCCCTTGTGAGGTAGTTGTAGACAAATCTTGGTTTGAAATATGAATTGGGAACTTGGGACCATGTTGTATTTACAGTAAAATCTAACATTTTATTCAAAGAATAGTAAAGTAATTTGAACAAGATTTCAACCTCTTGCTGTTCTCATTTGTGCTGCACTGAAGACAACGCCATATACATTCTAGAATACAGCAGCTGGTTTACAGAAGTGAAACACATGCAAACAGAATTAAGTGGAAAGTACACCAGTTGCTCTGCAACACAGACTCAAGCACTTCCCAGCCAACAGCATTAACTGCTGCTGGTGCACTTGCTAGGTGCCAGCAGTTACCCCTATGGAAAGCACCTCAAATTTGCTTATTTGCATTTAACTGTAGCTTTCTTTATGCTTAGTAACATATTGAAAGCCTCTTAGCCAGAAGGATGACTGTACTGGAACAAAAAAACCCCCAACCTTTTCTTTATATACAAACTGACAAGACTGCACAATCAATTAAAAATAGTTTTGAACATTTAATAAAAACTCATCCTAGAAATCCAACTTTTGGTCGTGAGGTCCCCAAATTCTCTTCTTCATCCAAAATCTTCTGCAGGGCTATGTGCAGTGATTTGCCTACTCTTTGTCCTGTCTGCAAAGCAAAGAAAGCAAAACAAACCTGAGACATATGCTTATTAACAGGAGGACAACTCTTATGGAACACTTCCTTTTGACAAATATTTTCCCTTTGATGATTCATACACACCAACTGGTATCATAAAATGTGGTTTTAATTTAGAAAAATATTGGTTGTGAAAGTTTCATTTTAACTTGATTACGTTTTGGAAATCTGTACACACAAAGGCAGTGCTCTCATTCATCAGAGAAGCATTCCATGATCATTAATACCAGATCTGTTCACCGCTGGATCACCAAGGAATACAGATTAAATTCACATCAGGCACAAGCACACATCCAAATTAGCCAGCACACATAGCATGAAGCAATATTCTAGCTGCAAGAGGACGAGAGACACCTGACCAGCAAAGCAACCTACTAATAGAAAGTTCAGTAAACTCTTCTGAATTTGCTCCGAATCAGCAGAGTGAATTTAGACCAGCTCAGCACCCTGTCCTGCGGCCATAGAAGCCCAAAATGCACACTGGCTGCACCACCGAATCAGTCTGTGGGCAGATCCTCCATATTATGTGCAGTTCTGTACTGTCCAAGGACCTTAAAGGAGTTAACAGAATGTTTTCTTTACAAACTCCAGCAGTGAAAAGCCACCAGAATGAGCTCCAGCACTGACCTCGACTCTTCTCACATGCCCACTGTACTGTGGAAGCTACATGGCAGGGAAACATTGGGCAAAGATCTTAAGGCAGCAGTGCCCATTAGAACTTTCCCAAGGTCTCTCTAAATGACCTGAAATATTGACTCCAAACTGAGACGAAGAGCCCACTCATCCCTGCAGAGCCAAAGGCAGATTATATTAAAATGAGTTTATTGGCTCCTGATCTATGCAGCGAAGCCTAGGCCAGCCATACAGCTGACACAAAACTTTTTCACCTCCTGGTGACAACTACTGAAACCATGGATGCACAAATCTGAAAATAAGCTGCATTTTTAATGGAAAAGCCAGGTGACAGAATATGGCCCATGGTACCAAAGGAAATTTGGGAAGAGCTTTGATGAAGCAGGGTAGCTGTCAATCCTAGACACCATGAGCCATGCTAAATAAAGGAGGGCACACTAGAACTGTTACAGCTCTGCACTGGGACAAAGATCACTGCAGCAGCCCAGAGTCATGAGGGGTGATACACTTTCACCTCCTCAAATGCACGACAACATCACTCACACCAGGTCAAAATGAGTGGGAATTGTGAAAAACTATTGTATTGATCCAATACAATAAGACGTTGCCATCTTATTCCTGCTTGCCTCTCTAGTGGAAAGGATCATAAACTCTAAAAAGAAAGCCTATTGCTGGCAGCTTCTCACAAGTTTCCCATGAAAATCCCTTCCTAAGAGATATGTCATAGAACATCTGCTCTCTACCAGCGAGGAAAAACTGAACATCCTCTGATCTGCAGCCAAACCATTCAGGGATAGAGGTGTCAAACATGGGTTACTCAGCTCCTCCACTGTGCATTCCCGGGCCTTTTTGTTTTTCTTGACATCATAATCAGGATGTGGAGTTTAAGGCAGGACCAAAGAGATAATCTCTGACCTTGCAGAAAACATCTTGGTTTTTTTTTGTGATCAGCTTTATCTCTCACTCCTGCAGAGGAATTAGATATAACACCTCCCTACCCAGGTAAGGAGAGTAAAAGCATGTCTGAATGCAAATAAAAAGTCCACTGGTACCACTACGATTAGCACTCTGGATTGACATCATGACACAGTCAAGTGCCATATAGTCAGCTGTAGTTCCCACTTGAGACCAATTGTTGTCAAACTTGGCTCCAACTTCAGCATTCTTCACTTGAGCCATGCAGAAAAGGCTGTGTCTCTAGGAAACAGAGCCACCTTGAAATATCTAATTTTCATTCTGACTTTCAAGTTCAAAACCCATTTCTGTCTCATGCTAAAGGCCAAACACAGGCATGAGAATTTACACTGGAGAACAGATTTAAGAAGAGCTTGAAGAAGGGTTTGAAATGGAATTCTTACATGGATGTGCACAATATCCAGATACTAGAATTTTTATTAAATAGGGACAGATCAGAAACCCAGTAAAGAAAAGAAAAACAACAGTAAAATGAGAACAGTAAGCTTATAATAAAACAAATGAGTTGTGCTAGAACACCAGGCACCAGCACTATCTCTACTTTTTATGGGGACTTTACCATGTTAGAGGTTCTGCTCTTTCAGTCTTTAAAAGAAACAATAAAAGAGGGAACATGTTCTTTAAAAATATTCTCAGTTTATCAGCTTAAGCTTTACTGTCTTACAGCTGTGAAGTACTTGACTGAAACAAACGTGAGTGCCATATATTTCAGGCATCTAGAAGTTTTAGACAGTGCCCATTCACATTAGAATCTGTTTCAAAGAAACTGCCTGTGACCTTCACAAAGTCCCTTGTGCACCAAGATCTCTGATCTAAAAGCCCTTACTGCAGCTTTCCATACACCCAAGTTCCAGTTCATCCAGTATCATCCAAGACAGTCAATTGCTCAAAACTTCTTACCTCCATCATTTCAAAAATACTCTCAGGATCCAGGCTACCTTTCCCCAGTTTCTTCATAGAAGTGATGGCACCTTTACTGGTCACAGAAATAAGCAGGCTTGCCAAAGAACACGCTTCTTCCTGAAGAGTAGCATCCACCACATGCCTATATCCAATCTGTAAGTTAGTGACAAAACAAAGTATTAGTTTGCAGTTCTCAAAGCTCCCCCATTAAATTTAACTGTGAGTGGTGGCTTTGTTACTTATCCACAGCCTCCCATCCTAACATCATGTGGCCTTTGGAAGTGGTCAGTGACTGACTTGATAGCACAGGATTTAAACAGCCTCTGACCCCAAATTGTGTGCACATAAACAACAGAGATAAGCATGTCATTATTTCATACTGTTTTCCTCTCTACCATCCTTTCATCTATATGAAACTTCATATCCACCCTTCCCAGCCACTCCAAGCACGGACTTTGCTCCCTTCTACGTGAAAATTACACAACCCAACACTCAGGTGAGGCCTCAATTCAGCAATGACCTCTCTACTATTTATGCAACTTGCTTAAAAGGTAACTAAGCAAATCACTAACACTTGCAATGGAAAATACAGCACCCATAATACCAACTGTGTTAACTGTGTGCTATATATGGAAGACAAAAACCTGTTTAAAAGGAAAGGGATGGTATTGCACCCATGAAAATTGGAGTTCTGTACTCAGGACGAATACTCATCATGTAACTCCAGGCAGATGACACAACTGCTACGCCTGAACACGATGGCCTCTTGTTTTAACATACTGATGTATCTGCTGTTCTGGATGTTAAGCAAGGAGCAGATGAAAAATAATAAACCAACTCCTCTACATGCAAGAAGATGCATTTTACAAATGCACCAAGTAGAAACCTACAAGTCAGAGCTGCAAAAAAACCCTAACAGTTCACTAAAAGTTCTTCTTAGCTAGGAGGCCAAAGACAAACAAATATATACATAGTAGACACTGACCATTTTTATAACACTAGTTTTATATCTAGGGGAGAAATAAATAGCAGGCAAAATTAACAGAAACTGGAGTCTCTAGGCAAAAAGTCAGAAATTTGTCAGGCTTACTTTGCTTAGTGTGACAATACAGGGCACCTCATCTACACTGAGTCGAATACAATCGTAAGGGTCATCAGACAGCTCAATCTCTTTGGTGCCTTCTTCATCCTCCAGAACACGCACTTTGGGTATTCTGTGGAAACAAAAGGTGCAAAATCATTGCCAGAACATGTAACAAATACAGCCGTTATACAGTTACAACTCCAGGAAGTCCCTGTTCTTCTAAATGAGGCAAAATGTTTAAAAATACAGTCCAGAATGTGATCAAAGTATTACCAACTTACTCCCTGAGATTATATTTTTAATATTCTAAGTGAGAAGATATTTAGGATAAGATCATCATTCAAACCATTAGAATTTGAGTTGTTTTTTTACGCTATTACACAGGGAGAAATTCTTTTGGAACTTGTACAAATCAATTCTGAACAATTCTTTGTATACCTTCCTGATGTACAGGAGGCAAATTACCAAGACTGAATCCTTTTGTAATGTGGTTCCCAACCTTGCAGACAACAGTAAAGTTGTCAGCATTATGTCAGTTGTATTGCTTAGCAAAGCTGTGACATCAGCATCAAATTCAAGCAGTAAAGCTGTTCAGGAAAGAATACCAACTAAGGAGATTTGGGGTGAAAAGGGGGCATTAGTAAAATCCTTTCTGTAGTGAGATGAGAAGACTGGCACGACACTCTACTGTTCTAAGGACAGATATATATATATATATATATATAAGGGATATATTACATATCAGGACAAAGCAGTGATGAAAAACCACGCAGAAATAAAAGAAATGTTTTCT
>VZTX01010060.1:352941-371298 GCA_013400915.1 Pardalotus punctatus
ACCAGGCAGAAATCCAAGAAATGCTTTCTTCTCAGTTGTGAATGATGAGCTCTCTCACAAATGAGCTAGGCAGGCTCCTTATCAGTCGTACATACATTGTATTTGTGATAGCCATCTAATGGAAGTTTTATGAGATGATTTAAGGCAGTTTTCTTAGCATAATGAATGAAGTAATTTAAAACAATTTAGTAGAAGATGGTATCTCAAGCTGCCAAGGATGTCAGCATCTTATACACCCTCATTTATCCAGGTGCCTGCTAGGATGGAGTACTGACTGAGAGACTTGGCATTACTGTCCAGTAAAACACACACTTGAGCTCACCCACACTACTCTCTCTTCCACACATTTGCACTTGAAAACAAAGTATTTCAAGATGTCCCTAGACAGCTAACTTCAGTAACCACAGTCTGTTTTTATGTTAGTGCTTTTACAGTAGCATTGTGTTTTATAACTACACTCTGGAGGTTACATTCTTTTATGCTATCTGTAACAAATCTCTTAGAGGAGATAGGGGCTGATTTAATGAACATTTCCCCCACCAACACAAAGCAGTTTTATCATTCCTTGGAAAAGCACTTTAGTTATTTGTGGCTAAAAGTCCTAGTGGCAAGTACTTCAAAACAGCTAACACTTGCTCCAGTGACAACAAATTCCCTGCAAGCACACTGGCTTGAGCTGACCCAAAACAAAGACTTTGAGTAAGCAGAGCAATTGTGATGTGCACTTTTTTCCTGAAATGAAACTCTAAATGTTTTCCAACTCATTACAAATGCATAGAAGCCTATTTTCAGGTTTAAAATATTTCATTAAAAGTTGATGGAATAAGGTCACAAGATGACTAACCCCCAAACTACACAGGACAACGCACAACACTGGACAACAGCCTAGTCAAGCAAGATGTGTACGTGCCAGAGCAGTGTTTAAAAAACAAAGCAAGATTTCAAGAAAATCTGTGAGATTAAGCAATTTTTAACTCCAACCTAAAACAACTTTGAAACCAGAGCAGTGTTTGGTCTGCAAGAAAAAGTTGCCAGAATTAATATCTGAAAAATGCCTGCAAGGAGCTTTTTTGGCCAAGAACAGATGAGAGAGGTGTAAATTAGAACTACTGCAAAGGCAAAAAGATCAGACATAAGCATCACAGTTGCATAAAAAGGGGGTAGATGGACACAAAAAACTATGCAAAGGAAAGGTAGCACAAAGCTTTTCCAGAACACTGTAGATTTCCTCTCCCAGCTTGTGAAGATTTATCTTAAGAAGTAGCTGTACTTGTTTACTTTGCAATTTTTATTTTTCTGTTTTGATTCCTGCAACTAATCAGGGCAGAGATCTGTACGGCAAGACTCAGGCATGTAAAACAGTGCTCTTTTCTGTGTGTGCAGATCCAGATTTCACAAATGCAAAACCAGTCTCACCTGTGCAAACGGGCATCAGTTCTGCCTCTACCATGCTGTGCAGCGAAAACTTGGTATCTGCAAGGCTGTTGTGCTATAAACTTTGTTGTTTTCGTAACTTGCCTATTTTCTGCAGCCTTGGTTGCAAGTGGGCACATTCCACAGGACCAAGTTTAATGTCCTAACACAGTAGCTCCCTGCACATTTTGCAATATCTACTTCCATCTTTAATAAATACATCCTTAAACATCTGGGAGACATGGGTAAGAATAAAGTCTGGTATCTGCTATGTTGTGCATATGATCTTGATGTAGTTTTCAGAACTTGATGAACAATACAAAACTGCAGAAAACTGCGAGGAGTAATGTTCCCCCTAAACCAGTCCTTTTGTTACTGTTCCATGCCTGAAGGGGAGAGAACAACTCAGGTCAGGCATTCAAAGGATTTAAATCCCATAGTCTTGCGTAAAATTCCTTAAGTCATGATGTTGGATTTACTTAGCTCTAAAGCAAAATATGCCCACAAATATTAAAAAATGCTTAGAGCAAGATTTTAAATTGAAGCTGAAGTTTTCAAATACCTATCTGAATATCTAAAATTTTGTAGCTTCAAAGAAAAAACAGCTGCTCTTTGTTCCAAGGCTGCAGTCAAGGCTGGAAAAGATCTGAAAACACTTAGAACAAAAACCTGGTTGTAAACAAAGTAGGAAAAGCAAGTAAGAGCTGAAGAGGGACACATGTCAAGCACAGTTCAGAACGCTTAATCTGAAGCAATCTTCAAGCTGATATCTTGTCTTGTTTGGAGAATAGTATTTTATGGAGAACAGGCAGCGACTCGAACAATCTTATGTCAAATTCAAAGAAAATCCAGTAGCTACCAAGGGAAAGGGAGAGGAATAGTGAATGAGGACAATAGGTTTTCACTTTGCATTTCACTTGACTTTCTGAGCTTGTATGACATGAGCTGTACTAGCATTCCCTGCTCAAATCAGTAAGATAAGAGTTTTCAAAAGCAAAAAAACAACAGGCTCTGCATACTTTATTGGCTTTACTGGCCATACTTTACTTTACTGTGGTCATACTTTACCACATTTCAGTATGATACCCAACTTCAACAAGACTCGCAATGTTTGCCCACAGTTTAAAGATTATATAAAGGACACAGTTGTCAAAACAATAAAAATAAAGAACATTAAAATAATTACACCCTCCACCATGTTGTCCATGTTCCCAGAGCAACAGATTTATTCACTTATTTAATATATTACTTTTTATATGATCTTCTCTCTTTATTCCAGTTAAAATAAGAAAAAAGACCTAGTTATCTTATAAATAAAGCATGAGCCTTGGATCTGCAAAACAACTCACATGCTAGTAACGGTTTTAACTATATGACTTTTGCATCCTGGCAACTCACACACAGAAACACGGGTATTTCTTCTCTTTAGTGTACTGCCAACTCCTTTGTGAGCCATTACATTTCTAAAAGTACTTCTTAATGTTATAAAAACAATCTACTGTTAAAAGTTACTGCTGAGAATTTGATTAACATTGGAAATTTCTCAGCAACATATACAACTTCTAGTCTCAGAGGGATTCTCCCCTTATCCCTTTTAAAGTGTTTATAACCTGATATACTGCCTGTCTTCAAAAGCATATTTTCCTCTTCTTTTTGTATGTACTTTTTCAGATCTAGTACTGTAGCATGATTCCCTGATAAATAAGCCAGAACTACACTAGTGACTTAAGCAGATCTCTAATTTAACGCTGAAGAACAATTTGAGATCCACTTTAAAAACATTTATACTTGTAGGAGTCTAGGTTTTGCACCTCTACCAGCTATTTTTGCCATGTAAGTTTTTAAGCAAAACCATTCACTAGGCTGTTTTCTCAAGGGTGCTATAAAACTCTGTACTCCCTTCCATCTATGGATAAAGAAGATAGAAACAGTAGAAAAAATAGTAGTGAATCTTATTAAAAACACACACAAAAAACTTGCATCATTCACTCTAATAGATTTTATTTTTCCATTCTTTGAATTAAAATGCATGGGATAAAGTTCTTTACAGACACATCGTTTCCTCCTCCCCACAGTCTCTCACTACCACTTTCTTCCTCTCAGTTTTAACAAGAACTCTAGGCTGACAGTTAATTAGAATGAAATAAAAAGTGGGAAATCAGGGCTAGTTACAAATCAGTAGTCACACTGAGAGAGGGCTTCTTATTCAGCAGCATCACGGATCAGTAAATACTTATTTCAAACCCACAAGGCATTAACACCAAGGCCTTGGACCACTTGCAACAAAACCATATGGTTAAGACGTTTTTCTGGATCTGGCTTCAGACAAGTTATATTGTGAGCATGATTGTGCATAACATGCAATATGACACGTGATCGTTAGAAATTGAATTAAAATAACATTAGTTCATGTTACTTGCATGCAAATGGCTGCTTTGTATCTGAATGCAAGCTGTCTTGGGTATTTCTTATTTAAATAATTAAACATTAAAAATGCTTTGCTCACAGATAGTACGACTCTGCCACTTCCCATGCCACTTCCACCCACATGAAATGAGATCTGTGCTTTACCTTGTGTTAAAGAGAGCTGCCTTCACTGCAACTGAGATTGCATCAAAGATGTTCCCACCACATTCCAATAACTGGGGAGGAAAAGAAGAATCTCTTTAAAAGACAATCAGGCTAATGCCTTTAAATGAAGCCTTTATTTTATTTAAACCTACTTGAAAAGGAAGAAAATTAATTACCAGAACAGTTTTTTAAAAAACAAAGTTGTCTTTAAAGTCTATGAAAAGAAACATATGAAATTAAGATTTCAGCTAACTGTATTATACATGCAAAATGGAAGAGTTAATGCTCTTCATAATGAAATTAATGATAAAATTCAATGATAGAAGCTGAAATGAAACCACCACTGTTCTTAATCTTCTTGCGCTAAGGTTCTGTACTAGACTATGACCAGAATACTCTTTATAAACACACCACATTAATTCTTTAATGTTAAATCAAGCCAATCAGTTTTCTATACTTTATTTCAAAGAGGAGCCTTTTTTTAACTATCAGCTGGACAAAACCACCTGGGAGAATTGCTTTCAAAGAAGAAACACAAACTGTCTCCGAGAACATGATTATGGAAAGCTAGTTATATAAGGTATAGTTATGAAGGCACATAGTGATTTATTCTCTTTATGGGAAAGAGTCATGGTCAGGTTTGTCTTGTAGCTGAAAGTGATCTAAGGAAATCCTGATGTCAAAGTCTATTTCAAATGAGTGTTATCAAGAAGTGAAGCATGTGGAGGGAGTCTAGCTCAGCTTCTTCCCATGAATATCAGGAGAACAACAGTCAAAGAGAAAAGCAGCACTGCATACTAGGAAAAAAGGGAGGGCTCCCATAACCTCTAATACCTTCTGGAGGCTGCCAGACAACTCAGAGATCTGTCTGTCCATAGCTTACTGTGACTTCTCTGACAAGCTCCGCTGTCAGCTGCCAGTACTATTTCCTCAGAACATACAGACACACAAAGCAGGCATTTGGAGCTACTTCGGCAAGAACATATGTGTGCTTCTCCATGACATCAACCTGTGCTGTATGATGAGAGCAAAACTAGTTTTGCAATCCTGACTGCATTGACTGTTCTTCAAAATCTGTTAAAAATGAGATAAACCCCTGCACGGGGAGCAAATCATAAATGAGATACTCTGTAAAGACAGTTTCTTTTTATGAAGACAGACTGAATAGTGTAAAAAGAATGACAAAAAGTTGGGATAGAAAACTAAATACAAAGGTGATCAGATTATTTCTTTGCAAACAGCTGCTGGATACAGAGAGGTTAACTTGCCTCTTTCAGTCATTATTGGATTTTACTCAATAACAAAATAAGCCCCACAATATCTTTGTTATTAAAACACAATAATGGGATGTGCCTGCACTGTTGCTAGGCTTGTGTTCAGGCTGCTGCTCTAAAGCCTTATCTGTACTACAGTGGCTCCTAGAGGCAAGGAACACAGCCTGCACAGAGCATGGTGCAACAATTCCTTCACAAAGAAATGAACACTCTTCTCAGCTGAAGTGCTGTGTACAGAGACCCACCCCCCCCATTTATTTATTTATTTTTAGGACTAAGAAAGTCTGCACAAATGTGAGTTTTGGGAAGGAGAGGAGTCTTTTGTGTTTTTAATTTATTGATATGCAAGTGAAAAAGTTATTGGAAAGAAAAGATAGCACATTGTAGACCTGACCTTATTCAGAGGAGCTTTTCCTCCAAAAGCAGAGATTTCTAACTTCTCTTTTTATCAGACTGGCAGTGGGGAATAGAAAACATGAGGAAATCCTGGAAGGTGCTCAGCAGGGAATTGCAAAAATTTCAAGAGAACCTAATGCACCCTGCCCTCCTGACACACAATCTACTGTGACTCGGTGGGGAATGATAAGAAATTGCACACCTTGATTCTCCTTGCTTAGCCCAGCAGGCTGCTGGGGCAAATTATGTGGAGAAGACATATATATCAAAATCCACTCAAAAATGCCTAAAAGCTTATTTCTTACATCAATGGCTTGCTTGGAAACGGGACAAAATTGAGGGAAACACAGAGAGGGTGAGAACATGCTTTTGTGGTACTCCACATGCATAAGCTACTGCTTGAAAGTGGAATGCCTTTCATTATTAAGAAAGAATGCATATACTCTGACACATATATCCCAATGTGTCCATATGTCTGCATCTTTGTGGTGTGCATCGTTGAAGGTATCTTTTTTCCAGTCTGACTGTACACAACTATAGCACGTCCCAAGTACACTGACCACCAGAAAATATTTGAGGGATGTTTTTAATCAATAAAGCTGCATGACTCCGCAAAACACACTGTTTTCTCTTTTGAGGTTGCATGTGTCAAATTTTGTTTACACACAGGAGCTGAATATAGGTGTTTCAAAGTGGACATGGCTAAACGGCATAGCAATAATTTCCAGGCTCATAACATTATTTCTGGATCTTTGTCTTTCAGAACAAGTGACTTCCAGACAAGTACTTTTGCTACTGACCACCACGTACCAGTATTTTCTGCCTTATGACAGATTTCAGGCTTATTTTCCCTCCAATTTAACTGTGCAATACAAACACCAATGTAAACAATTTCCAGCAATTCTGAAGGAAAATATCACCCAAAGGACTTTTTTTGAGTGTTGTTTTTATACTCAGAATCTGTCTCCCTCAAAGGACGAATAATATGAGCTGCTCCTTATATTAGCCCAAGAGCCATCCTTCCACCACACTCTGTTAAACAAAGTATAATTCTATAGGAATGATTCAGCAACAGCAGCTTCAGGAGAATATGTAGGTGTCAAGGACCTACATTAAGTATACACTATCACATGTAATATACGTCTACTATTTAGAAATGGAAATATTACAAATACGTCAAAAAAGTGAAAATACAGAGGCCTGTGGTGGAAAAAAAGAGGTGGGGGTGGAACACAGTAAGAGAGAAATGTTAACAGTATCTTGTTCTAACTGTACCAACAGCTCTTCAATGGCTCACATACAACATCCCAGCAGAATATAAAATTAAAAGACTCATCAAATTTAGAGTATTAATTATGAACTGGCAACAGATTCTTTATTGGAACTGTAAAAAGAGAGCTAAATGTAAAATTCCTCACACAACATATGTCCGGATCTTTGTAATTTCGATACAACTAGTAGCATGAAAACACTGAGGCTGTTTTTCACTGTAGCTGTGGACAATCAACAAATCTGTCCAGGAAGAATCAGATAACGACCAGCTGTATCTCACAGAAAAGCTATACAGAACAGTATACATATATGTATATATACAGAAGCAGTCAGCTTTATGAAAGTCTTTGTTTAATGCAGTGCCTATACAACATTAAGCTGTATGTTGCTTAAATAAGCACAGCATTTAATATTCTGTACCTTTGCTTGTAATTACCTAGTAACTAAAGGCCCCAGTGTGATTTCTCAGAACTAACACTTCATTCTCCATTAAGCCATGCCAAGCTGCAATAAGCCAGTGACTTAGACTGTTAAAGCACTCAGCAGAGGTACACATTCCATCATTCTGTATGTGGACTGTCATGGCATGTACTATATCTACTATAATTAGGCTAATGCTACTGCTTTTTAAACACCTAATGAACTAATTTTCACAATTATTTAGGTCTTAGCCTAAATGTTCCTGTTTTGTAGAGCAAAATCCTGTATTTAATTTTCTGTCCATACAGCCTAACATTTTGCACATTATTTCACAGACACTAATGGATTCCTGTGAATAAGATCCCTCAACATATTTTCACTTCCTAATTTGACAAACAGAAACTCAAATTTGAACCAATAAGAACTGGAAATAATGTTCAGGAGAGTCTGACTTGCAGACTTCTATTAAAATTCCCATGACAGAGTGCTTTAAATGCAGCATATTTTGGAAACTGAGCCGCTGTGTGCATTAGAATTGTAAGCATAAAATTCAGTTTCCGTTTTTCTCAAGGGAACAAACATTCAGTTTAAATTCTGTGTTCAATACATGCATAAAATTTTCATCAGAAAGCACCTAAGCTACATCTAGCTTTTGCCAGAAAAGTTTCTAGTTTACTTTAGTGAATTAGTAGTGATAAGAATGCAAAGAAGCAGACAGGATGGACAGTTATGCTAGGGCTAACATACACCCATGATAACTTACATCCATTAGAACAATGATACATCTAGCTTGGAAGAAAAGTTTACCTTTCTTTAGTGGCAATGTCCTTGTCAGCATAAGATCACTGATTTTTACATGGGACAGATTTGGAGTATTCAATGTTTTATTAGTTCTGCAGTAGAACAGCAGCATCAAGAAGAGCAGAAAAAGAGCAAGCTGAAATTAGTGATTAACTACTCTAAGTAGATTTACAAGAAAAAACAGCCATCCACGTTGTGATACATTATATCATATTCTGAGAAGCTTTTTTTAATATAAGAAAATATGCAAGGTTATGCTAAGTCAGTCTCTGCCTTAGAAAAAATTTGTTGAATATTAGTTTTAATTTCTGTACTTACCAATACATCCACATAGAGAACCCAGCAATGCTCTCTGGGATTAATACAAAGGGATTTCAAGTCTACACTGTTCTCGCAGCTGAATACTCTGTACAGTGTATTTGCTATATCTGTGCCAAGTTCTTCTCCTCCCCGGCCTTCCAACTCAGGAGAATTTGAAGAACTAGAAAAAGAAAGGAAAAATTACTTTCACTTCTGAAGCAGCAAATACAGAAAGAACATTTCTTAAATATAAAGCATTAAAAGTATCTAAAGATTTATTTGTACAAGAATAAGCATCCTATCTGAAAAGGAATTATTTCCATTTTGCATAAGAGAAGGTTTTGATGCAGATAATACACTGATATTTTGTTACATATACTAACTAAATCCCACTACTATCTTCAGTTCCCAAGTTACAGTTAAAATTGATGAATTCACTCAGAGATTATTTCTTAAGCACTGTCACCTTCTATCACCTCAACCCTTTAAAAAAAAAAAAAGGGGACAGAAATCTGTACTAAGTTCACAACAGTTAACAAGACAGCCTAGTAAGAACTCAATATTACATTATTAAGAGAGTGGCTAAGAAGAGAGATCTGATGATATGACAAGTAGAATACTAATTTGTTATAAGTAACATGACTGCCTGACCTTAATTGGTAATTTCTTTACTGAGTGCATTGCCTGCTATCAAGCCCCTTAAAGAAAGCAGGTCCTTACTCTCAGCAACTGCAGCTTATGGAGAACAGCAACTAAAGAACATATTTTCCTGAAGGGATCTGACAAAGGGTGTGGTCTTCACTTCCCTGCTTCCAATATAACAACCTTTATTTATGAGCAGTCATACAAGAAAGTCCTTAGGTGCTGGGGCCTGGTACGCAGCTAAGAACAAACTTCTAAGAGTAAAAGAAAACAGGCCTACCAAAAACACCCCAAACAAACAAAAAACAAACCAAACAAACAAAAAAACCCCCAAACCAAACAAAAAATGCCTTGCCTCCAAAGAACAATCAAATAGAGCAGAAAAGTCCAGAGATGCATATACAGCAAAATAATGAGCAAAGATTCCAAACCCAGCCTCTGGTTTATAGAGAGGGCAAGAACATTCTCAAGCAGTGGATCTGCAGCAGCATTGCAAATCTTGTTTTAAAATAAACCAGTCAGACCTCCACCAAATTAAGTTTCTCGTTGCAGAACACAGCAAAAGAAGTGGTTCCACAGAAGCAGTTTTGGTCTGTTCAAAATCTGTAACGGCAAAGCCCCGTATTCTCCTGGCGGGGCACCTCACAGGGCCAATTTCTCATGTACGTTCTGTGTCTGCATGATGATACAAAGCCTTAGCACACATGGAATACAAAAATACAGCAGAAAACTAAGTCTTGGAATATAATCCCTTCACCTTTAAAAAAAAACCCCAAACAACTAAAGATCCACATTATTAAGGCATGACTTAAACCAATAAGTGAGCTGTACCAACAATACTGCAGAACCTATAACCTTACATATAACTACCTACTATTATTCGTACCTCACAGTAATTCTCCCACCTTGTTGTTTTGCAGAGTTGATGAAAACTCAGAATGCCAGGAAGAACTACTGGATTTTAGAGAAGTTATTTCTGCTACTATAAACAGACAGCAGTATACATGCTTAAAAATACAATGAAAAACATTACTGCCAATGAAGCACTGATCTATGCTTCTAAACCACATGAATAAGCACTGCAAGCATGACACACAATATTGTTCAGAGTTATTAGACAACAATTTAATGAGATAGAATCATATCTAAGTAAAACTCAGTGCTCAGTCAGGTCTTCAGGTTGTATTAAACATGCACTTAATCCACAGAAGCAACTTTCATGCAAGTTAACAAGATCATTCTGTTTAAACCATAGTTATGCAAGCATATGACCTCCATGATAAGCTGCAAAAAATTATGCAAACTTCAATCTATGCCTCATTATTATTTCTAAACACAAAGTTGTATTTTTTGATTACATGTGGATGCTTTCTTTGACAGTGACTAGGAAGAACCTAAGACTCAACTGGAATATAACTGTACATTTCACTGCATCTTAATTCCATCACTATTTTAACACTTCGGTTCCTTGCAATCAAAGTGAAATAAAGAAGTAAGGTTAGCAGGATATTATTGTAACTATATGGTAAATACTGCCACCTAATGCCTAAGGACTATTACAGTAACTTACACTGGACAAAATTTGAAGAGGGGTTGTCTTAACAGACTAGAAAGAGAAAATGCCAAAAAATTGGCTTATGGAGCATAGAAAGGACTTAGTAGTAGTACAGAATTTCTACTCCCAAATAGCATGTAATTTTCAAGATTATCAAAATAATTTCATTGTCATATTCCTAATAGTCTAAGATTCCTTCTAAAGCATAATGATACTTCTACCACAGATCTCTACTGAATTTCCAAACTCTTCCTGCTATCAGTCAAAATCTTTGTCACAATAGCTAAATATTTCCCACCTATTGCTCAGGCCATTAATATACTGGAATCTACAGAGGTCAGACTTGGATAAATGTATTCCTTGCTTCCCTAATTCCACAAGCAAAATCTGATGCATTCAAGGAATTCGGATGTCTGCTTTTCTTGTTGTTTCTATTTCTTACTGTATGAAAGTGATAAATCAGATCAGCCACAAAACTCAAATGTGAGAAAAGCAGACACAGCAGTCTTTCAACATCAAGGGCCAGGATGAATGTCTTCTCCAGTGATGATGGGCAGTAAGAATACCACATAGGACATGGACTTGTTTTATGATAATTAATTTCTAGGATCACAAATCAGTGCCCCAAAAATCATCCCTTCCAGTGACTCACATTAAAGCCTGTCTCAAAATGGGACCAAGCGTGCTGCTCAGATTTTAGCTAAGGGACTCAGCAGAATAAAGAGAAACGGATGTCTGGAGCAGAGAATTACATACGTGATCCAACAAATGATTATTTTCATCAGTAAAAGAAACCATGAAAATTTTGAGAAATAAGTGTTATAAGACAGTAATCACTGCAGCCTGAGTTTTTATTATTAGCTTCCTGTATGTAGAACATACAGGAACTTCACCAGGAGATGCAGGGTATCAAACTACGCTCAGTTACCACCACCCAGTGGCAGTCTTGGAAAGCATCAGGGTATTGACAGCAGCTCATTCCCCTTGACAGAGAACAATCTGTGTCCACTTCTTGTTTTTTGGATCTTTCTGGAGGATAAAGGACATCTTTCCCCGTGCCACAAGCATGTGAGAAGTGACTACACTTTCTCTAAAGTTCAGTCTTTTGGCCTGTGTTGTCACAGAAATTAAAGATTACCTATTTCCTGGACTGACAAGATCCATCTCCCACAATATCAATTTTTCTAACATTTCTACCAAGTTTTTCTAACATTTATTTACATACACAGGAAATGTCACAGAGTTGCCACATGTCCACAGACCACTTTTTTTAGTACGGAAATGTCCCTGCAGCCAGTGGACTTTCTTCATATAGAAACCAGCAGAAAAAAAACTACAATAAACATATACCATTTAAGATACTTCATACAAGAGTTCTAACAGCAGGACCACACTCAAGATCATCTTCCCATCTGATATTTTTTGAACAGCAATTGTAAACAAACTACTGATTCACAGGTGAGTGCTTTCCTTTACAAAGCCTAAGTTTCCACAGTTAACTAGAACATGGTGATGTACAGAGGCAGTCTTACATAAGGCTGCATAATGTGACATACCAATAGTAAGGTAGATACAGATACTTAGGTCAGAAATATTATAAGATATACACTTACTTAGTAGCTCTCATACATCACCTTTACCTACAGTATATTGGTTAAATATACCTACAGTATATTGGTTGCCAGAATAGCAACATTTTTTGTTTTGTTTTTAATAAAAATAAAAAGGAATGTCACATGCAAAACAGCCAACTTGACACTGCCAAGGCTTTTATGAGAGGTTCCCAAAGCACATTACATCATAAAAAGCCCTTTTGGGAAGTCTACAAGATATGGGTACTGTAGTCTCAGACTGCAGTCTAGACTAACACTGAGATGTCACTGTTCTATCTCAGAGCAACCTGAAAACAAGAGTTCCCAGTTTTCTTCTACCTTCGTCCATAATTCAAACGCTATGAAGACAGTAAGGATGAACAACAGTCCATTTGCAGCAAAACGCGAGGAATATGATTAAAAACAAACACACCTTTAGTTAATAAAACATGAATTCACTGATAAATATATAACTAGATTTCCTAGTTTTTGCATCTGAAGTTTATACTGGGGATTTTTTTATTTTTAAACAAAAACCATTTTGTATAAAACACACTTCAAACTTTTCCCACTGCTTTCACAAACAAAGTAAGCAAACATTTAAGTACAGCTAAAGCACAGTCTGTATTGGTCAGATAGAGCCAATTCTTTTCTTCTTTTGAAGAGCCAACTTTCTTTTTTTGGAAGAGATTTTCTCTCTTATATCATGTAAAAAACAACAGCTGATATTTTAGTCATGAAGTCAGGTTACATGCATGTGTACTTGAGCCATCACACTTTTCTAGCTGGGGTGATGCTATGCAATTTTGGATTGTTTTACTTAACATGTTTTCATTCTTTAACTCCTATTGATTTGCTTCTTTTGGGTTTGAGGACCAGCAGAAAATTTATCCATGCTCACTGCTACTGAAACAGTAAAATAACTTGTTTCTGTTACTCAAACCCCTAGAGGAAGTTAGTGGAATGAAAGCATAAACTTCTGAAGAATGGCAAGACCTGATTAGTCATTTATTCCAAATATTAGATCTATTTCATTCTTTTCTAGTATACTAACCAGTCAACAAAAAATTCCAGGTAACCTTCATCTGGCTTCTCCAACTTTGGTGTCCCCATTTCTGCTTTTATGCCTACCAAGATATCGGTTTCTCCCTATTAAAACAAAAACATATCATACAACTGGAATTATAATTACAGAGATACTTGTTTAATTTAAATGTCTATGGTAAGCTGATATTTCTGCCTTTCAGTTATTGGATCATTCCACCAGAGTGAACTTAAAGTAACTTTTTTTTAAAGAACAAAATGCTTCAGAAGGACAATATTAGGCTTCAGAAGATTCTTCAAATAATTACCATACATATTACCTTTCTCTAGGTTAAAAAGACGCTCTTAATATCCAAGACTACTTCTGTCCTTTCGGTTCTGTAAACAACTCTTTCTGCAGAACCTTCATAATGGTGCACAGTATATTTATCTTCTTCATAGTCAACATGTCAGAAGTAGTTTTGCTTCATTCTTAAGGAATATAAATTTTTGCCCCTGCCAGGAATTAGGCACAATAGCAACTTCAGTTGTCAAGATTAAATGTTACACTAGTTCAGACTGAAGGTTATCCAGGCACTTCACAGTAAATCCAGCTCAAACCAGCCCAGATTAATTACATATCTTATCATTATTTCCATAACCCATAGTTTCAGTTACTGCTATACACACACGTTATTACACACACAAACTCATCTACAAGTAGCATCAGCTTAACTAGGCACATGAACAAGACATTTAATCAGCAAGGTACTCAACCCCTAATAAATTTACCTACCAGCTTTACTCTTGCAGATCCACTTGTGTTTGATACAACATCTGTTTCTACTTCTGCACATCTGTAGTCCTCACAGCCACGACCATCTACACGAAGGTCCTCCTAAGTATGACAATCAATATATTGCACTTAAGGGAATCAATAATGAAAAGCTAAAAAAAAAAAGCAAAAACCAAAGCCCCTGTGATTTTAAACTTTCCTTCTCCTATACCAAACACAGCCGTAAAAAGGATATAAAAGCAACAACTCGTAGTTTCATCATGGAGTACAAAAGAATAAGCTGTACTTTTTCATTCATATCTCATTTATGTAGAGCTTGCAACAAGCAATCTGCAGGCAGACATGAATTGCATCAAGTTCCTCCAATTCCCAAAAGAAAGCTTCAGATTCCAAAACTGTAAAGGCCATGTCTTTAAATGGCCCTTTACCCAATGCAACCCAGCTCTTTCCTGGGATAAGCAAGTTCTGTACTTTTACATTGGTAATTAGTACCCCAGCAGACAAAAATAATACACCAGCCTTCCAAATGCTTTCATCCACTTGTATTTCAAAACGGGGTATTATGCATCCTCTGATACTGTACAGCTCGTTCCCATAAAAATAGGTTCTTTTTCAGTAAAATTCAGTAGAAATACAGTTCTTTTATCTTTGGGGCTTCTCCCCAGACACCCTTCACTCTTTCTCCTTGGTCCACTCATGTTCCTTTGCTAAGTGACAAGCTAAAACTGTATCCAAAGGCAATAACTTGAGGAAGAGCCAGGGAATAGGTGGACAGAGCCAGGAAAGAAGAGCAAATGGGGACAGAAGAAGGGTATTAAGCTATTAGCATCCAAAGGAGGGCAGTGAAGATGGTGAAGGGCTTGAGGGCAAGCTGTATGAGTAGCAGCTGAAGTCACTTGGTCTGTTCAGCGTGGAAGAGACTGGGGAGAAGACCTCACTGCAGTCTGCAACTTCCTCACGAGGGGAGGAGGAAGACACTCATCTCTCCTCTGTGGTGAAAAGTGACAGGACCAGAAGGAATATCCTGAAGTTTTGTCAGGGGAAGTTTAGGTTGGATATTAGGAAAAGGTTCTTCACTCAGAGGCTGGCTGGGCCATGGAACAGGCTCCCCAAGGAAGTGGTCACAGCACCAAGCCTGACAGAGTTCAAGAAGCGTTTGGACAATTCTCTCGAGTACACGATGTGATTTTTAGGATGTTCTGTGCAGGGCTGGGAGTTGGACTTGCTGATCCTTGTGGGTCCCTTTCAACTCAGCTTATTCTATGATTGTGTGAAAACAAATCCACGTTCAGCTCTCAGCCTGCTTCCCGTTCCGATGCTCAGGCTGCTCGGATGATTATTACTCCAGAAGTTCGCCTCCAGACACAACGGTGGAGGGCTCCCTCCTTCTTTCCTTCCTCCCCTCTCTCCTCCCCAGCCCAACCCGCTCCCTGCCGCCCGGCGCCCGCCCGCGGTACCTGGACGCCGTGCACGATGTAGAGCTTCTCCGCCTCGCTCAGCACCACGGACGCCATTCCCGCCGGCTCCGGGCCGCAGCTGCGCAGTGCCACGCTTCCTCCCTGCCTTCCCGCCTTCCATCCGCCCGCCCGCCCATCCGCGGCCGGAGAGCTGCCGGCTTTCCGTCGCTGCCGTCCTGCCCGCGCAGCCGGCACCGGCACCTCAGAGCGGGGACTCCCCCTTCCTGCCAGCAAAGCGGGGCGTGCCGCCGGGAAGCCACAGAAGCCTTTCACAGGGAGTAGGAGCAGAGCTCTGGACGCGGTACCTACTGGGCACCTCTCATCCCCGAAAACGTCCCCGCCGAGAAGCTGGCCCTCGTGGTAAACCAAAGCGCCCGCTCTCTAGCTGCCCTCTGCCAAAAACTGCTGGAGGAGGCTGTGGAAATATCCCAGTGCTCAGAAAGGGATCGCATAGTGATAGTCGCCTGCGTTTCCTCATTTTCCTTGCGGAGTTTTTACTCTCAGGGAAGGTCCAAGCGAGGTGTGGTGCGCGGGGAAGACTGGTGCAGGAGCAGGGAAGAAACGAAACGCTTTCCTGAGGAGATTCTGTTGGTCCTGTGCCAGATATCGCTGGGAAAGTGGCGTGGGAAATGTAATTAAAAATTCGCACTATATATTGAAACAGTAATTAAGGGTTGGGGTTTTTTTTGACAGCCTTAATTGAAAGTTTCATAACAGTCGTTAATCTAAGTTTGCACGCCTTTTTGCACAGCTCCTGTGTATAATTTTCAGGGTATTTAAAAAGATGCCATCTGACTTCACACTGATGCTTGCTTGGATAAAAATGACCCATTGCTCCTAAGGATTACACAGCACACTGCCAGAGTTCATCCAGCTTTCCACAATTCCTTGCTCAATCAAATGTACAGAGCATTCCTGGCTGTGCCTACTTGAGCAGGTGGTGTGGTGCAGTGGGAGCAAACTTCAAGAGCAAGGGATGTTTTTGGAGGCTTTACCTTGGTCTAGTCCCATTGGCAGGCTGCATATCTGTTAGCAGTCAGAGCAGAGCCGATGCATTTCTGTGACTTCCCAGGGCTTACCTTCCTCCAAGAGGAGCCACGTTTCTGCATGCGAGGGCTGTTGCATGGAGATTGCTTATTGCTTCTTGGTGGGGAGGGCCAGTGGTGCAGCCTGGCAGAGCTGGGAGCTTGGGTAGCTTGTCCTGCCTGCTCACCCTAGGGAGGTGAGTGGGGCCCGGTCTCCTTCCTGGGCCAGGGGAGTGCCAGACAAAGGCAGTGTCCATGCGTGAGAGGGCTGTGGCTTGGATGTTCTCTCTGAATAGCATCTGCCAGTGCTGCTGTCCAGCACAGATTGACCCTCCGTTTGACTCACAGTGTGATACTTGTGTGCTCACATTCCACAGTGTGAACAAAACAAGAAGTAAAAAGAAATCAGAAAGTCCCTGAAAAAGTGAATGAATTCTTGATCTGAAACACAGTGTTAATGCAGATGCACCCTATGATTTCCACTGATAGCACAGGGAGATGACATTCTAGCTCTCATCTCAGTTCCTGCCTGTCTCATGGCTTAGCCCACAGCAGCTAACAGTTCCAATTGCCAGGAAAGAGTGATTTGTTAATTTTTTTTCCCACCTCTGCCATCCCAGATTGGAGTCAATCTAATGTAAGTCAAATTCTTGCATAGTCCAGAGGCTCAGCCAGCAAATCTTGTTCACGTGCAATTTTTCAAAGGCTGGAGGAGCCCAGGTCTGGCTTGTTTTTCCTCAGGGAGGGCAGAAGGCATCCTCTTCCCCTAAAGAGCACTTCTGAGGACATTCAAATTCCAGCACAAGGCAGTAGTGAAAGTTATCATACAAAAAAGGATGCCTTGTTTCTTGAGTTTGTTGGGTTTTTTTGTTTGTTTGTTTTTTAACAAAGGCAAAGCAACGTCTTTTCCTCTAACTTCATTTGGTAAATGAATTACACGCTTTTGCTCAAATAAAGCCAGCCTGAGGGAACCTTCCCCTGAAATGTAAAGATTTGCACTGCATGATTAATGCCTGGCAAGGAGGCTGCAAAGACTGGAAGCAGTAGCTTGAGATGGAGGGTGTCAAGCAAACTCCACCCTTTTTGCTCTGAACATGACACCTGCAGCAGAGTGCTCTGTCACAGAATCACAGTCACAGAATGGGTACGGTGGAATTGGACCACAGTGACTCATCTGGTCCAATCTCCCTGCTCAAGCAGGGCCATCCTAGATCACACGGCACAGGATTGCAGACAGTTCTGGAATATCTCCAGTGAGGGAGACTCTACAACCTGCCTGGACAACCTGTTCCAGTGCAGCATGGCTGCTGTACAGTAAAGTTCTTCCTCACGTTCAGATGGAACTTCCTGTGTATCAGTTTCTGCCCATTGCCTTGCATCCCGTTGCTTGGCACCACCGACAGGAGCCTGGCTCCATCTCTTTGCACCCCTGCCCTTTAGACATTTATACACATTAATGAGGTCCTCCCTCAGTCTGTTCTCGAGGCTGAACAGGGCCAACTCCCTCAGCCTTCCCTCATAAGAATGATTCTCCAGTCCCCCAAACATCCTTATTGCTCTGCACTGTACTGCTCCTCCTTGGGTGCCAAAAGATTTTGGACACCTGCAAACCAAAAACACCCTGAACCTGCTTGGGGCTCAGCGGTGCCCGGTGAGGCAGAACCATCAGTTCCCACGTCAAAACAGAAAAGTATGGGGTTCTTTTTCCTCACAAAACCCGCATTTCCCCCCCAGGCACCCGCACGCCCGGGCCGCTAACGCGCAGCGGGCACAGCCGGTCCGCAGCCACGGGGCCCGGCGCCGGTGCCCGCCCGTGGGCC